>VZSZ01011752.1:521879-572833 GCA_013398815.1 Ibidorhyncha struthersii
AAACCCAGCTCACCCCTAACTTCTGGTAGCGTCGTTGTCCTGTTTGTGGTTAAGGCTCTGATCTGTTGTTCAGAGATTTCCTCTAGTTCTGTGCATCTATTTTAACCCTAGCAAGTCATGTTGAAGCTGACAGTAAAAGGGAAGAAAAACCTATTCAATTAAAGCAGCTTTACCGCTATTTAGAATGCAGATGAGCCCCTCAGCAATGAGGAAATTAGTATTTTATGGTGAAGCATTTATATAGTTTATTCTATATTTGAACCATAATAAATTACATCCATTTTTTACAAGAATTATAACTGACATGCTGTCAGAGCTGTACATGTACAGCCTTAGAAATATACATAATACTTTGAAAGCTGTCACATTCAGTACAGTTGTAAACATCACCCTAGGTTACCAAACTGTTATCTTTAGGTTTACTTCTTCAGATAAACCATGGGATCTTCGCACATTTCAACTGGAGAAAAATCAATTCTTCCCCAAACAGTTGCACAGTAGTTTACCACCCTCGCTTAAATGCACAGCCTCATACTGGCTTGAATTCCAGTTTGGGTCTGTTTGCAAAATATTGTCGGTCACAGGCTTCGTAGTTATGTCTGGGGAAACACCAGAGTGACTCAATGGCATTCTTCAACCCCAAAGTGCCGCTATGGTTCTAAATGGATCGTTTTGCTGAAGAATATTTAGATGTGTGTAGTACATTACACTGCTTTTTCTACAGTGTCACTTTTGTAGACTGCTCCTTATGAAATACTTATACTGTGTATAAAGTTGTTTTCATAAATTTGTTGAATTGTTGTAAAAACATTATTGGAGAATGATAGCTTTGTTATGGGGTTCTCTAGGAGGGTTCAAATTCTACAGGAATGCCATTAGTCTTGATTATGTTCTTTCGGATGCTGAAATAAAGCTACCCCTAAGTTACCTAATAACTGAAATTATTTATATTTTACTCCCATGTATACATTCTTTTCTATTTCAAAGTAGAAACCAAATGCAAAAAGAATAAGGGTTTCCAACTGGAAATTAATATAATTAATTAATGAACTCTACTTTGGCCTTGAATTGAGAAGACTTTAAGCAGAGCTGTGATTCAGCTGCAGAAAGAAGTGGTTAAATCGTGTCACCTCTGCTTCCAGAAGAATTTGGCCAGGATCCTGCAGTTAGTTATCTGCCTGTAGACATCTGCCCCAAAACAGACCCCAGGGCTGCAGTGGGACTCAGACTACGGCAGCTGTCCTGCAGGACTCGTTGGGCTGGAGAGCAAGCATGGCTAAACGGAGCTAGCATTTGGGGAAAAAATGCTTTAACAGCTATTTCCATGCAGGAGAGATGTGGACCCAGGTTTTCTGTCCTAAGGAGAGCCTGGAGCTTGAAGACTGGTGGCATGGTGTCCTGTTCCTGCCCATGGGAACTACCCCTACAGGTGGGGGCAGGTGATGAGTCTGACTGCTTCTGGGTCTGGCCAGAGCTAAGCCTGAGGCCCCAGGGAGCCAGAAGGTAAAAAAATGAGGCACAACAAGCAGATCAGCTGCCACCTAAGCTCTACAGCAATGGTCCTGGGAACCTGGGTGAAGTTCAGGTGCCTACACCCCATCTCAGCTGGCTCCATCTCCTTTTGGGACAGCCCCTAAGAGCCTGCCAGGACTATCGGGTAATGTCATGTTTTTTTCACTTCGGGTAGTAGAGGTCTACACCAGAAAACCATCTCCTTTGATGGAGTTGGATGCTTTTCCACCAAAGAGCAGGAAAACATCTTTCCACTCTTTGTAGGTCTATTTATTTGAGGTCTGGTAGCACCAAATGACATCAGGGGTCCTGCTGCGATGGGCTCTGTCCCACAGAGAGAAGAAGAGCTGCCCAAGGCCAAGAGCGCCCACTGCGGCACACAGCAACGCTTACACTGTTGTTACAGTTAATTTCCTCCTCTCTTTGATCCATCTAAATTCAGCATGCATTATCCTTCTGTTATTTATGTAAATGTTTAGATTAGGTAATATTTTCTTCTACATTGAATGACACCATAATCCTCCTTATTCTTTTCCTTTATCATAAATATTTAGTTTGTTTTTAGCTTGTGGGACTAAACACAACATCGTTTTCATTACTGTGAAATCTTCCCCTTTTCTTCTCCTGCAAGCATCCCTGGTCCCCTGGCAGTACTCTGCCTCCCAGAACATGCTAATATTGCTTGCATTACTGCAGGATTACCACAGTGAAGTATACACTTGGTATTATAATTCATAATGTTGCTTTAAAAGATTAACCACTCCCACGGCTGTGTCTGGTAATTACAGAGCAGACTTTTTTTTTTTTTTAAACAAAGAACAGCATGCACAAAATGACTGGCAAGGAGGTAAGTGTTTGGGTTGTGCTTTGTTTTTCAACCTCAGAGAAAACCAGATGCAAAATTGATAAAGGAGAACGAGAGTGGGTTTTATGCTGAGATACTTCAGTATATTAGTAATTTAACAGATTTATATGAAGGAGATGGCACCGGTCGGCCCCTGGAATGTCACAGACTGATGCAATGGGCGATTGCCAGCTCAGATGACTTCCACGAACAAATCCAAAATAATTAATAGACCTTCTGGAGTTTTCCAGGCAAGCGAGTGTGCTGGTGAAAGAGCAATAGTTAGTTTAGCCTGTCAAGGCTCATTCTTTTTCAAAACTCCAGTCCTCCCTTGATGCCCTCTAATGGTTTTTTGAAACACCAAAATGTTTTTGCATGAACAACATTACCCATTGTGCTTTAGTTAAATGCATTTCGATGTCAGACACACTCCTGGTTTGAAAATGCCTGCTACCTACCCCTTCCTGAGGGGATCTCCAGGGAGGGTAGCCAGATTGACTTTAATCGGCCAAAGACACAGAATGGGTTCTTAATGCGATAAACCGATCGAGTGTGCAAAGTCACATTAATATGTGGAACCTTGATCAGCTTTTATTAAGGGATCAGGAAATGGTTTAATTGCTGAGTGACAAGAGCATGTGTTTGTTTAATTGCTTGTTTGTGTTTACTGCAAAGCCTTGGGGAACATGGTAATTCGTCCCATTGTTGTTTGAAAATGTGGGTCTGGCACCCAAACCAACTGCACACGACAGACACTGGTCTTGTACCAAGTGTTGTTTCATCAGCATTTACTGAGGTCTCCTTTGGCGAGGACAACAGCCCTTCGAGCAACGAAGTGAGATTTTCCTTCCAGTCTCTCCTCACTTGACTTGGCCAGAGCCAGCCATGCTGTGAGAAGGTTGGAAATCTCTTACTTAAATGAGGAGTCGCTCACTGTCTGTTAAATGAAAGTAGCATTTAAAGGCTGCTGCATGGTAGAGCAATATTTAGCGGATTGTTCTCTCTTTCACAGCAGGAGATGTAATGGTTGCACGCTTCTACAGAAAACTCCTAAAGGATCTCAGAGCCTGAGGCAAAGTCCGTTGAAGCTGTCGGTGTCTTTCCGATCGTTGACTGACCTTTGATCAGGCACTAATGCATAGCGATAGCTTTTCTATACCTTTTTTGAATGAGGTTTTAGTGTAAAATTGTTCCCTGCTGTAGGACTGCAGTAGTCCTGGGGATAGATCTGCTTTCTTGGCCGGAGCTGACCAGAAGTCTCGATGGTACAATGAGGCCTGGCACTCCATGCTGTGGAGAAGTATTAGGTTTGCTGTGAATTTACATGAGAAGTCCTTGTCTAGCAATCATTCTAAACATAAAGCTTCCTAAGATACCACTATTTCTTTCCTCCTTATTCTTGCCTTACTTTGAAAGGTAAGTTTTCCATGTGGGAGCACCAGCTGGAAATGCTTTCCTTCCTGTTTCCTCTAAATTAGCCATTTTAAATACTTCCTTGATGGAGAAGGATAGAGGGTTGCTGGTGATTAGACTTATAACTGGCTTTCCAGTTCAGTATCCAGCACCATCAAATGCATCTACTTCTGTAGATGGAGCCTAGGAATAGTCGTATCAATATACATTACAGGCTTGTCATAACTCACTCATTTCCTATTTCAAACTGGAGGAAATATACTTGAACATATCTGTTGTATCTGTCAAGACTTCTCATTTGTCAAACTATTAGTGGTCCCTCTGTCAACATAAATAAATCTGTCCATAAATCTTGACAGGTATAATCATTTGTTGCATTTGAAAGGCAAGTCTCTAACATTAGACCCCTTTTGATTCCTAACATGATTATCTTTAAAGAAAGACATTTCAGATGCCTTCTGAATCTGGCCTCTGTCAAATGATTTCTTCGTTCTTGCTGAGTTATCTACTCTTACGAAGTAAGCAAAGGCATAGTTCCTGCTGTCAACTCTCTTGAAGACCACACGAATCATTGGCATCGTAGCAGCTCTGAGGCCCTACCCTGCATGCATTTATGTTCCTGTTTGTCAGACTAAGCTCCCAGTACGCTTATTGTTTCTCATTCTTATTCTGAGCCCTTCTTCTGGCATCAGTTGTCCTTTCTTTACTTTTGGGAAGCTATCAAAGAACATTCTTTGAAGGTATTCCATCTGACGCTGCCGATCTTTTCAGCACTGTTGCCATTGGCAGACAATCCATACCCATACAAGAGAATTAAGCCTCCAAAATGGCCATTTAAATATGGGCTAGCATAACTTAAGATTGAATTCCCTAATACCAACACACGCTTCGCAAGCTCCCCTGCCGCTCTGAGGCATGCTGAGCAGCTCCAGCCTTACAAGGCTCTCCAGAGAGATATGAAGTGACCTCGTTTCTGTGCTCGATGGCCTTATGTTAGTAATTTTGCCTGCCTGATTAAGTTAAGAGTAATCCAGCATTCACCAAGCTGGAATGTAAAGTGAGGGTCTTTGGCCAGAGTTCAGTGTTTCAGCAGACAGCTCTGGCATTTGACCCAGAAATTGGTCAATGCACGAGCGCCAGAAGACAACCAGCGAGTCCACAGATAGCATGGCTTCATAGCATTCCCTGCCACACAGAAAACCTAAAGCACATGTTTTTGCAAATAAGAATGAGTCAGGAGGTTGCTAGGGCCGGGTTTGGGGGAACTGCACAGTAAAGCATGGATCGCCAGGGAGCTCCTGCAGGAGCCAAGGTGCTTGGTACCCAAGCTCCTGAGGTGTCACAGGCATGCCCAACTTACACAGCCATGGGAAATTAGCTGGTGAACGCTGGAGGATCCCAAGTCTAATGTTCTCCCTTCCGTGTTCTGAGAGTGAAGAAAGGAAAAGTCTAGTGCTTTTCATAAAATGTATTTAAAGTTTTTCATTTTCCCTCTTTCAACTTTCCACTCCTTCAAATCATCTGTGGTTTGCAGCAAAGATTTTTAATTGACAGAATTTCAACTTGTTCTCTAAAGAGACTCATTACTTCACAGGTTCTTTAGCTTCATGGGGCCTTGACACCATGTGGGATATTTCCTACTTTCTTCTAATGGATCCTTACCACTGAAACTAATTTTTTGATGAGCTGCAGAAGAAGCCTGTGTATCAAGAACAATTATTTCAGAGACAAACCCTTTTGCTCCTGACCTTATGATGCTTTGTACAGAGTGTCCAGATGCAGACTGTCAAAATGCAACTGTTAGGTAAGGTTCCCATCTGAATCACAGCTCTCAATGCAGTCAGTTATTGCACAGCAATTTTTTTCTATGTCAAGTCGCAATTTAGAATAATATTTCATTGGAGGAGACAATATGCAAGAGCCATAGGCATCTAGTTTATGGGCACAGAAGTCTATGGGCCTGGATGGCATCCACCTGAGGGTACTGAGGGAGCTGGCAGATGTGCTCACCGAGCCACTTTCCATCACTTATCAGCAGTCCTGGTTAACTGGGAAGGTCCCAGTTGACTGGAGGTAAGCAAATGTGACGCCCGTCCACAAGAAGGGCTGGAAGGAGGATCCGGGGAACTACAGGTCTGTCAGTCTGACCTCAGTGCTGGGGAACACTATGGAGCAGATCATCTTGAGTACCATCATGCGGCACGTATAGGACAACCAGGCGATCAGGCCCAGTCAGCATGGGTTTATGAAAGGCAGGTCCTGCTTGACTAACCTGATCTCCTTCTATGACAAGGTGACCTGCTTAGTGGATGAGGGAAAGGCTGTGGATGTTCTCTACCTAGACTTTAGTGAAGCTTTTGACACTGTTTCCCACAGCATTCTCCTGGAGAATCTAGTTGGCAGCCAGTCACAAGTGGTGTTCCCAAGGGCTCAGTACTAGTGCCTGTTCTCTTTGTCAATGATCTGAGTGAGAGGATGGAGTACACGCTCAGTAAGTTTGCAGATAAGACCAACCTGGGTGGCAGTGTTGATCTGCTTGAGGGTAGGATGGCTCTACAGAGGGATCTGGACAGGCTGGATCGATGGGCTGAGGCCAATGGTGTAAGGTTCAACAAGGCCAAGTGCCGGGTCCTGCACTTGGGTCACAACAACCCCATGCAGCACTACAGGCTTGTGGAAGAGTGGCTCTGTGGAAAAGGTTGATTGACAGCCAGGTGAATATGAGCCAGCAGTGTGCCCAGGTGTCCAAGGCCAAATGCATCCTGGCTTGTATCAGGAATAGTGTGGCCAGCAGATCTAGCGAAGTGATCATCCTCCTGTACTCGGCATTGGTGAGACCCCACCTCGAGTACTGTGTCAGTTTTGGGCCCCTCTCTGCATGAAAGACATTGAGGTGCTGGAGGGTGTCCACAGAAGTGCAATGAAGCTGGTGAGGGGTCTGGAGCACAAGCCTGATGAGGAACATCTGAGAGGAGACCTTATCGCTCTCTACAACTACCTGAAAAGAGGTTGTAGCGAGCAGGGGATCGGTCTCTTCTCCCAAGTAACAAGCGATAGGACAAGAGGAAATGGCCTCAAGTTGTGCCAGGGGAGGTTTAGGATGGATATTGGGAAAAATTTCTTCACTGAAAGGGTTATCAGGCATTGGAACAGGCTGCCCAGGGAAGTAGTTAAATCACTATCCCTGAAGGTATTTGAAAGACGTGTAGACGTAGTGCTGAGGGACGTGGTTTAGTGGTGGACTTGGCAGTTGGTTAATGGTTGAACTTGATGATTTTAAAGGTCTCTTCCAATCAAAACGATTCTATGATTCTAGTTTGCTATACCTACATGGTAGCCTGGAATTAAGGAGTGAGTTCAGTTCTTCACTTCAAGGCAGGGAATCTAGAGAAGTATTTAGTCAAATTTTTGTACCAAATCTGTTTTAGTTAAAATACTCAGAAACATTTAGTGAAAGAGGGAAGTTGTCTATAGACTTGCTGGCAAAATGCATTAAGACTCTTGGATTGTGAAATTTGTTGAAGCCAAGGAGACAAGCAGCTTGCTTTTATGAGGCTGCATGATCTGGGGCGTGTACTGAAAAGCAAGTGCACAAGTGCATCTGGGTTCATAGCATCTGCATGTGTTGATACCAGTGGAGGGTCTGCAGGACCCTGCAGCCTCTAGGTGAGAGCTTTGGAGGGTCTGGAGTAGATGCCTAGATTAATCTATGCCCTGGCCCTTTGCACCTGTGCCTATCAGTGCTCCCTGCATAACCACCATCCGCTAGATCTCACCATTGCTGTTTCTGGTTCTTGTTCTCCAACCAGGAAGGATGCTGAGCTCTACAGCTTCCTTTTCTGTTGACTGGTAAGCTGGTACTTTGTCAGGTAACTGCTGTTGCCACCAACTGCAAAGCTCACTGCATCTAGAGTATAATGACACCCTCTGAGCCACTTCTTTTATGCGTTAACCTACTTGGAAACAGAGGCTTATGTGCAAATTCCCTCTGTATTTTGTGGAGACTGGAACATAAGCCAGATCTGAGCTGAATTTCCCCCTTCCAAGAGCCAGCTGAATCAAAATCCCCTGATGCAGACATCCCCAAATTTTATGGGTGCAAAAGATATCTTGATCCAAATTTTGCAGTTTTCTCCCATCTCTGCTTAAAACATAAAATGTATGTTTTTAGGGAAAAGGGATATAAACATCTTGTTCATGTTTGAGCTGAGAATGTCTTTTTTCTGTAGGCTGTCAACACAACTTCAAATGCATGCAGCCTGTCCAATCTGACAGACAATTTGCATATTTGTGGAATGCTAACGCCAAGTTACTGTATACATTTGTACATGAAAGCATTAGAAAGTTTGAAGGATTAAAGGTGGAAATGTATCCCCCTCGGCCTCGATTAAAGATCAAGACAAGCACATCAATAGATGGCAGACAAATAACTGCTGCTTTGTTGTTTGGAATGGCTTAACCCAAAAATAATAAAATCCAAGCTATTTCCTGGGACATAAATAGCTGAGGGCTTCACACGTGCTAATTGCTGGGGTGTTGTTTTAGCCTTTTGAGAGTGTAGTGCGGAGCCTGTCACATTCTGTGTGAGCCCTCTGACACAGCGACCGTCTTTTTGTTCTGCCTTAGCTGCGTTCCTGGGACACAGCTAGTGCTCCAAGGGCCACCCCAGCGAAAATGCATCAATGCCGATGTCTCGGGCTGCGCCTTCCTCCGCTTGCTCTCAGGTCCTGAAAAGTTCTTTGAGGCCAGATGGAGGTGCTTGGCCCGTACAAAAGTGACTTAGTTTGCAATGAGATGGGTGTCAGGAGGAGCAGCAGCAGGTGCTCAACGGTTTTCCGTAGAAAGATGCTTGCTTGGCTGCATGCGTCAAGATATATTTTGGAGCTTGGCTGTAGACACAGTGATTTGAAAATTGAGACTTTGAGTCTTAAAAACAAAATATGCTAAAGAACGGCTTTGCATGGTTCCTCCTAAGGATCAAAAACTGATATTATTTATTTTACTTGTACTAAAAAATAACCTCAATAAGATGTTCTGCATTGGCCAACGGATATAATTCAGGACCAGACATTGGCAGCACAGGACAGAGAAAGCAGGAGCTAGTCAAATCTTTCCCCCAGTCTTTGATCCAAAACATGAATATTCCTTTGATTCAGAAAGGGTTTGGCCAGCCTTTTTCGCAAACGGTTGCACGTCTCTGTGCTTTCTGGCTGGGGGAAGTGGAAGTGGCAAAGCCTCAGATACCTGGGAACCAAGAGCTGAAAACTCTCCTGGAAACTTCTCATGGTCTAACGAAATTCCCGGGCTGGCTTCCAGCCTGAGCGGATGCAGACAACCAGCCAAACTGAACCACCAAATCTGTTGAGATTCAGCCGTCATTTACGAAAGAGGACTGGGATTTTCAAGGGAGTTTGTAGGAGCTGAACACCCAAATCTGTTTAAATCCCAGTGGGACTTTTGCTCCTCTCTTTCTTGTACTCCACTGAAAATCCTTTCCTATTCTCTTCAAATATCTCAAAGACCTCAGGCAACACTTTCATTATAGATACACCTCTCTACCAAAAGTACACAAGCACAGAATTTTAGCTGCAGTTGCTGAAAACATGTAATTTAAAACACCTATCCAAAAAGCCCCAGGCTACACCAAAACTCTTGACCACAGAGAACCCTGTGCTGTCACAAGACAGGTCTAACCCTCTGGGTACCCCAGTTTGAAAACTTCAGCCTTAATGTGTTCAGAAAAAGTATGCTGTTGTTTTAAAGCACATTACTCAAATGCTGAGATGCCTTCCTACTGGGAGCAGCGTTACACAGCCGATCTCTGCCTGGATGCCTATTCCAACATGGATCTGACAATTCACATGTAGGAAAAGCCTTCTCATGCATTCACAGTTTTAGATGACCTCCATATATTTGTTTAAAAAATAATTAGGCTTGCTTAGATTTTGTACTGTTGCTTTTTCCTTTTTTTTTTTTTTTAAAGTAGCTTTTCCTGTAGCACTCCCAGGCCAGTACAATGCTGGCTTTTACAAGTGATTTGTCTGTTACCAGGCAGTTTTAAACTCTACTTCCTAAGTCCTTGCAAACCAGCAATATAAGGAGACTAAAAAAAATCTCCTGGGGATTGTTTTTATAGTAACAGTGAAAGCTTAAAATGTTGCAGCGGCAGCCAAATTATTTTTCTTATAGTGGAAACAATACCAACAACTGGAGTCTACATACAAAACAGTTTAAAGCTACCCATAAAAATGACTAACAAATGAGTGCTACATTTCTTTTTATCATTTACTCTTTATAAAAAGTGACAGTTTGAAGGCTACTAATTTGGCAAGTTATTTCCCCTCTATAGTCACAGTTGTGCAGTAATTAAAGGATATATAAAACACAGACATATACATACTATTATAGTCTAACATTTTTGTGTGGTTTAGGAGAGACTCCACTTTCTTTCTCACCCACTAATGGAAAACTAGGTAGACATATGCGAAATTTAGCTACGGGGAAAAGTTTGATTTCAGACAAAATTTTCAAGAACATGCTCATGACTAAAGTCCAAGTCCTATTTACGTTCTGTAACACTCCAAAGTTATTCAGAATGAGGTTGTCCAAAGATGTGTAGTTACCTCAGGGCATAAAGGAGTATTTTCTCCCATGACTAAACAAATGACTTCTTGAGCATGTTTGAAATCAAACATTTAAAATATTATTAATTTCTAATGGTAATTGTTGAGATTTTTTTAAAAGTCATATGTGCTATCCTGAGGTAAGTAATTACTTTTTAAATCTATCACTAAAATTGGTACTTGTTGGCATCTAAGCACCTCTGTCACTCTTGAAAATGGCACTTGGGTTCTTAAGACACTTAGGTTGGTTTTGAAATCTTCACCTGACGTTTCGTCATCTAGTTGCTGGCAGCAGCCCTTTCTATACCTGCAAGTAGTAAAAAATATACGACTCCCTCTGAAAGTAAAGCGCTAAAAATAATACAGGACACAATTTAGTCAACATAAAGGCAAAATAGAAAACCATTAGTTCAAGAAACTGAAATAAGAGAACTCAAAGCTCTGTCTGCAGAGCAGGGAAATCCTTCAAAGGGGATTTTCAGCATTTGCTGGTCTAATTCCGTGTCCATCACAGTTGGTGACTGGGCTCCCAGCAACCACTGTGGGGACGCTTTGTGGGGCACATGAAAAGGTGAGGCAGATCCTCGGGGTGCTGCTGGAGGTTGGCACCACGGCATGTGCCCCACTCCGTCCCTCTGTTAGGATACGCAATGCAGGACCGGTTACTCCAGTCACAACTATTTTACCTGCTCAGATGAGGTACTGAAGGCAAGGGCAAGTGTTTCATATGGGGTGTGGGGCTGTGCTCTGAACTCGGTCTTTTGTCCTTCAAATTCAAGGTGCAAGTGCTTGTCTCTTGAGTGACCAAATAATGACTTTGTAGCTGTATATTTGGAGTTTCTCAGGTCCTACAGAGAAGGAAAACTGGTTCATAGTCTGAAATCTCCCCAAAACCCGTGTTAACTAATAATTACCTACTAATTTGCACTAGTGCTGGCCATGAGAGATAGACCCCCCCAAAAAAAATCCTGGTCCATAAGATTGAGATTAAGCCAACAACTTTCCAAAACAAAAATGTTTTAGTTCTAAACACTGTTCAAAATGGCCAACGTTACTGTGAGAAACTCTATTCAAGTGTATATAAAACATAGTGGAATAATAACATCTCATTTGATTATACAAAGTAGTTTTTTCCTCAGTGTTTTAGTTCTCAAAATTCCCAGAATACACTACATTGAAACTGTTCACTTGAGAAATTAAGTACCGTATGCGATAAGACAGTCATGTGAAATTTTTAAGCTGTCATTAAAAACGATTATAATTAGGACAAACTATATGAAAATGCTTTAAAATTGAGACCCTGGTGAATTAAAAATTAAGGGGTATATTATGTATTATCATGTTGAAGGGCAGGGATTTACGCGTGTAACTCCCATTAACACTAATGTGAGTTGCATTCATAAATCCCCATCCCTTGCGATGAGCATACACCCCCTCGTTTGTTTTCGCTGAACAGCCTCAGCTTTCGCAGTACTCCAACACAATACCTCTGCCTGCGGAGAAGGAGCAAAACAGCAAATCAAAAGTTTAAACTGTTTTCCCTTACAAATCTAGGCCCCCAGATAGAGCAAAATGTAATTCATCTAAGCAGTAGCTGTACTCCCATGAGTAAGATTTACTTATGAAAAGTAACTGTCACAGAGTCTGCTCTTCCCTGCAACTCCTCCTGTGCTTTTCCCCACGCTTAATAACTAGGGGTTGGGCTGCAATGATTTTTATTACGTCTCCTCTAAACGCAGGAAGGTTATTGCTGGGGGTAGGCTCGTAAAAGCGGTTCGGTCGGGAGCCTTCAAAAGGAGCCGCATTCACGGCAGCGTGCAATTCCCGCGTGGTGAGTGAGCGTGTCCTCTAGTGACAGCATACCCAGATTAAACACACCTCGTACCCTGGTGGGGCCGAAGGACTGAGGTCTGAGCAGTCAACAGGGCTCTACCCAGTGGCTGTGCTGGCCTTTGGGTCGCGGTCGGGAGAGGGACGAGCTGCTGGGCTTTAGGCTGCAAAGTGTTGCCAGTTTGCTTTAGCTTAACTCTCAGGGTAGTCGGTGCTTTCCTTAGAGCCCCCCACATAAAAAATTATGTGTGTTTGCATCTTGGCTTTTATTGGAAAAAAATGTTGCTCTTCTTATAGAAGAAACTTTAATAAGTGAAGCCTAACAGTTGATTTTATTTTTTTTTTAATTCTTGATCCGAATATAGAAATAAATAGTTTTTGTGAAAGCGGTCATGGAGTCCGTCTCATGCTCTCATCATCCCATCTGCTCCTTTTTACACCCTTGGATTTGGCAATATTGATATCACTAAGGTAAGGCACTTCATCTGTAACTTGGGGTTTGTTGAGAGTCTACTAATAACGCTCAATAGAAACGTCCTGTCCTACTGCTTTTATAAATGAAGCCATACTACTATTTAAAATACATTAAAAAATGGTCATACTACCACACTATAGCTTACAGCAAAAAAAAAAAAACAACAAACCACAGCTCGTACCTCGTACCTTTCTACAGCATTGCAAAATTGTAATTATATTAATACACAACATTCTTTACAACATACTTTCCCCAGGGGCAAAATAAATAAATCTAAATAAAATAGATATTTGTAGAGTCAGTACATCTCCTATTTTATTAATTAGCACCTGAGCAAAATGTGTTTCCTCCTTGTTGCCAAGCCAGAAAAAGCACTGATGACTTTTCAAGCAAAGTAATGAATGCCAGGTTTATTTCTTTATTGGTACCTGTGGATTCTGTTGTATTGCTTGTTAACAGAGGCAAGTGGGCAATATAACTATTACATCAGGCAATAATATAGAAACCCAGGCAGTTCCTAAGCAACAGCCCAGCACTGATTCTTGGCAACTATTCTCTAGGATTCCCTCAGACACAGTAAGTGAAGAGGAGTTGGACAATATAGTCTAATTTTGAGGAAGGAATAAAGCATGAAACTGGTGATTTTCAAAATCATATTTTTGCAGATTTCTTACCAAATCAAAAGAGCTAAAATTGAAAACTGTCAAAAACATTTCAGCTCAAGAGCTGCATAAACTTTTCTATTGTTCAGGCAGCTAAACAGACACAGCTATTTTTGCTTCATACCTTGCCCACAAAAATAACAAAAAATAAAGATCATAATAATAGAGCCTCCTCAGCTTGTTGGACTGAAACTGTGGTGTTTCCTTTTGCAGACTCACTCATCAGTTTAGCCTAAAAGTAAAACATTTTTCATCTGTTCTGTATGAATTCCATGGTAAGTCAAATGTGGATGTTGATGGAAAAATTAATAATAAATCATTCTGTTTAAGCTATATAGACCCTGTGTGAGTGTGTACACATAATTTTGTGTGTACACAAAATAAAAAGGTGTATTTCAAAGCAATGTCACTCTCGGATGTCACTAGCTGATACAGTTTCTTAGCCTACACATCGCATATCATAAAAAGGACATCTGCTTTATATATAACTGGGGATTCAATGAAGCAGCAAGGCTGGGATCTTTTTTTATTATCCATAACTTTCCTTGCAATGGACCAATCCAAGCTTGGACTCTCTCAGTGTTTGGAGAACATTGTTTCCACACTTTGGTTCAGTCCATTATGGCACTCTGTGTCAAGCTCAGGTTTTGAGCCAAACTTCTATGAAGGATAGCGCTCTTTCATCTAAGTATGAATAATGTCCTTTCAGAAAACGGTTTATATTTAGAATAAATAAGAACAGACATATATGCACAGGCGCATATGCTTATGGACCCAAATGCACACACTTCCAGGAGCACAAACATGAACAAACAAGAAGAAAATATTGTAAACCAGATGTTCTCTGGGTTTGAATGCTCCATTGGTTTCCATACACCATGTAAGGTTCTGGTCTGCTAAGGGAGCAGAAGTAAGTCCGACATAGGAGATTGCAGTGCTAGCAGTTTTACCTTGCCTGGGAGGTGGGAAGTGGTGACTTTCTTCACTGAAGACTTTGGCTTTTTGGGGAAAGAAAAAAAAAAAGGAAAACTGATGACATTTCCAAAACAAAATTCTCTGTTGAGATATTTGAGTTATGGGCCAGAATACTTTCCTTTTTGGCCCAAAAAAATCAAACTCATTCACGAGAGCTACGGTTGCATGCCTCCAGTCTCTTGTTTTCTGGGCTTGTTTTCTCCTCTCCCCCCTTCTTGTTTTACAGCAACACCTTAAGAGTGTGCAAGATGGAGATACCGAATTTCTGGGCACTGTGGGGTGTGTGGTTGCAGGGACAGGAGGTATCCCAGCACTTTGCTTTTTTTTTGCTACCAAGCTGTTCCAGTTTTCAGGTGTTAGATATTTTTCAAATAAGCGATAATATATGGTTTGAGAAACAGACACTTTCTGCTCCCTCGAAGGGGAAGAAAAATGTGCATCTCAATGAAAACCCTATTTTCTATTAGAAACCAGTTTTGGTGAAACAAAGTCACCCAACCATACAACCCACTCCACACAATTTCCGCGTGTTCCCATCTGCTCCTCCTTCCCCTCGCCTCTCAATCTCCAACCCAATTCTCTGCCTGCCTGATATATGTTGACATGAGAATTAAATCACTAAGAAGTATGAATGCTTTAGCTTTAACAGAAAGCCAGGTTACTATTCCTAGCATGGAAAGTTAAATGAAATCATGCTGTGAGTGAATTCCTATTGATTTCTTAAGGATTGATCAGAAACATTTGTCAAACTTTTGTTTTCTTTCTGTCCTACATCTTCTTTAGACACATAGTTAAACATACTAAGGAACGTTTACATTTTAAAAACGTGTTCTAAGGTCTTTATATAAACATACGTGTAATAAAAGTGACTGGTGATTTATATTATCTATATACATTCAGATACTTTGTTTTCTAAGCCAAGGTTTTAAAAAATAGGTGCCTAAATTCAGACACCTAAGTCTATGTTTACAGTCTTCGGTTGCCTGATTTTCTAACATGTTAGTACTCAGAAACTCTTTTCTTCTGTTAACTTAAGGTGCCTAGAAGTTTTGGACAAAAATTACATTGGGCTGTTTTGCATCTATTAGAATCAGAAAGGGAAAATTAAAGAAGATTATAAACATACAAAAGATGTAAAGGCAAAAATAAGAAACTAATAAATCCATAGTTTTTTCCCACATTTAATTGAAGAAAATGAGTTGCATTGGTATAAGGCACATAAGTACAATCCAGCAGATTTATGCCTGCTAAGTGAATTTGACCTAAAGCCCTCCTTCGAAGCATTTGTCTTTTCTTCTTTAGGTTCACACTGAGGCCTCCAGTTTCAAAAATGTGTGTGCGCTTCTGCGCCTAATGTATATGCATATTCAGTGTGACTGCATATGGAAATGGAGCATCCATGCCAACAATTTTACAGCTAACAGGCTTTTTGCATGTGTGAGTCTCTGAGGGTTGTATGCTGTTGGGGTAATTGCGCATGTAAATCCAGCGGGCAGTCACACACACAGCTATAATGTGTACAGCTGCATTAATATTTTTTTTTTTTTTAAAAAACAGCTAGCAAAAGCAAGCGAGAAAAATGATACAGGTTTAGACACCTGGACCTTGAAATAATAATAATAATAGAAAATGCCTTGAAATGATGTGGTTCAGCTTTCAAAACCTGCCCCTGCATCCCCTTCATAAACAGGTCACTCTTACATTTAGGCACTGTTAGATTTGTGGTTTTAATTACAAGGAAATAATTTTTTGAGGCAGCAAACATAAACTGATGCAGTTCTAAAATCTAAAGGGAGAAAGTTAGTATTAAAAAAAAAAACACTAGGAAGAAATAAATAACTATATAACAAGAAAATGTTACTGGAGCAGCTGTGTAAATAATATGAACAATGTTAAAGAATAAAAGGAAACTGCCAGAGCCACTTGGGATGAGGAGGGAGCCTAAAATCACCAATTGCTCTAACTAGGTCTTGCTCATTGGTTGTGCCTTTTTTTTTTCTGCCAACTGCAGGTCTGCCTTAGAAGGCACTTTCTTGAAAGGCGCCGGAAGACGGGAAGGAAAATGAGGTTATCCCATAAAATAATCCACTACTATTTGGTAAGGGCACAGGAATAGAAAATGAAGCAACGGTTTAATATTAGGACTAGAAGCTGCATGAAGTAATTAGCTGAACATTTACTTCATTCATCAGTGCAGAGTAAATGTTGAATTGTGTTGAAGTCAATGAAAAAATTTCACGGTTTGGCTGCAGGCTTTGCTGAATGACACCGCTTGTCCATGAAAATGTTCTGAACCTCAAACACCAAGCTAGGTTTGTGCACCAGGAGCTCCAGACTTGGAAGCCAGCAAGGTAAGAAAGGCATCCTCTAATGTCCTGGGGGCAGGGGATGCGTGGTTTTGGACCTAGCGGGCGAGTTCTCCATTCTTCATCTGAATTTTGTAACAGTTTTCAAGGCCTTGAAGATAGATTAGGATCAGCAGAGAATAGAAAACTAAATCAATGGAAGCACATGTACTTGTTGTTGCTTAGACGTTACATATAATAAATCAGTAATATAAAATGGCCTGGTTTAGTGTAACTACAGATCTGCTGCTTGCATGTGTAAGGATGTAAATTAAATTTTTGAAACTTTGCTAAAAGACAAGGTGGTAGAAAGAAATTATTAGTTCAATCCTAATGATTATTATTTGTCAGGTGTAATTCTTACTTTGTAAATGAATGAAAGGCTTTGAAAAGGAGCCAGGGATGCTCCCTCTGGACAGGAGCTCCGTATTTCTCTGCAGAGATCCAGTGCAAGGTTGAAGCCATGCTGCTTTGCAGACATCAGCATGCTTTGATCACCACAGAGAACAGAACTATCTCCAGGGCTCAGGAATCGCCACATTTACTCTGCTATTTAAGATGTTACTGTGTAGCAGAGATGGGATTTTTGCGATGCTCATACCAGTCCACAATGTGAACTGAATCAAGACCACAAGCACCTCAATTCCCATTAGTGCAAGAGCAGTTCCTTTACGGAGAAGGACCCAAGTTGCATGTGGACTGGACCTGCAAGGTTTAGAAAGGCCAGGGAACTCATCAATAGTTCCCTTGCCAATCTCATCCCTTACCTCCTGCCTTTCCAGCAACAGGGCTTTGCAGTAGGAAACTCCAGTAGGAAACAGTAGGGTTGCTATTAAACAACTGGTCTGAGGTGACACTGCTCCTCAGCTCATTGCAGCATCCACTCAGTGCAGCGTAGCTGCTCCGCCACGTACCCAAGCTCACATACTGCCGCAGTCCCCACCAACGCAAACCGAGGTACGGCCCTGCTGTCAGCTTGGCAAAGCAACATAACCCACACAAAAGTATACTGGAATTGTTTTGCTGTCCTGCCATGGCTGTGATTGTTGCTGGTACGTGCTGAGCACCGTGAGCCGCCGCTGGGCTCAAAGTTGTACAAGAGCAGAGTTACTAGCCTGTGGGTCTGACTTACTTAAGCTGGCAAGGAGCCAACGCTCTGCTGTAGACCTGCTGGAAGGCAGAAAAGAAACCTGGTGAAGAACAGTCTGAAAACGCTCCCTTTGTGCCAGTATGCTAAGTAGAAAGTCACTGCTGAACACACATGGGCCAGATCCAAAATCTGTTTCACACTGTGGGAATTTTTGCACTGACTACGATGGCCTTTGCTGCAACCCATGGGCTCTGACCTTCCGTATCCTGTGCAGCTGTACAGTCATCGCTGTGCAAGCAAATTAGGTGCATTATAAGCACAAAATTACCTGCAAGTGCTCTAGAACTAATTTGTGTCAGTGACACGAACAAATCAAGATACAGGACAAAAGAGACAGGATCTGATACATCTACAGGGTACGTCAGAGGCCAAAACAAATGTAAAGAGTTAGTTTGAAGAATTCTGTAAATACCAAGAAAAGGGAAAAGCCACCACTTGGGGAAAATATTCAGGCCACTGAAATCCAGGGGAGTTTAACCATTGATATCAGTGGGACAAATACTGACATCATACGAAGCACATGAATGTTACGAGATGCAAAGACTTTTAGGAACAAGGCCAAGCTCACTAGTTGCTTTCCAGCACAATATCCCATCCACTGATATAGCTGTTTTCCTCAGCCTGGTATCTTCCCTTTGCTATTGTATTTTTGCATAAAGGTCATTGCAAAATTACTGTGCCATCTCCTTCAGCCGTCAGGAGGTCTCATACTGGGGGAAGGCAAGTGTTTGGAAATCAGTGCCTAAGAATGGAGTGCTCCCTTGCATGAATTCTTTCTCCACTGTGAAACATCCGAAACCTGCCTGGTGCCCACTCCGTTCCCCGAACAAGGGCTGTGGGGAGAGGAATGCCAATGCAAACCCTGCTCCAGCGGTATTGCACTTTGAGGGTTTCTGAGGCAATCCAGCACGCACAAATTAAACCAGCCTTGTGGGCCCTGGCCCTCATCGGCCACACTGCGCACTACCACAGCGTGTGTATTCAAGGATGGTCATGCTCTCTTTGACTTTTAGCTAATACTGTTGACCCGGCGCCTGGGCCACCTTGGTGAGCTCATGAAGCATTTGCTGTTCCTTTTCAACCATGCTCCCATCGGCCCGGTTCATTAGGACGTGGGCAAATGCTTATGGCTACTTGTGCACAATTGATTGACCACAAGCTATGTCCTTCCCCAAATTTTTATCAGGATTTTTCTCTGCTTAGTAGATGCTTTATTGCCCTCATTATGAAGTGCAGTTGCTGTATGATGTCAGATAATAGTTACGTTCGGGGGAGGGGGGGGGGGGGGTTTCAGTCCCCTTTGCCAAGTCTGAGTTACTTGCTTCCTGACTGAGTTGATTTGCTACCTTAATTTTTAGAACATATTGTTTTAGTAGCTGTGTGACTTTATGTGTGTGTGTGTGAAAACAAGCAAAAAAATAATTATATTTCTAACTGAAGTCTATCTATCTGTCTCTCTAAAGTAAGTAGATGTTTATTCAAAAGGGCAATGGTGGTCTTAGAGTTTAATTACAACCTGAGTGAATCTGGTGTTCTGAATCGCTGCCTCATCCTGCAGCAAGAAGTCCTAGAAGACTTACAGAAAGATAAAGCACCTCCATGTAAGCTCTTACCTGCTAATAGCATTTCTACCATTGCAAGATCTGGCAAGAGAGTCAAACACCACATTTTCCCAAAGGTATGTAAAGCATGCAGAACTGACGGCAAGATTAACAAGTTTTCTGTGGAAGGAGCGTACATCTGCTCGGGTGAGGAGAGCCTTCACTGATGTGCCACTTGTAAATGCATATGAACTCTGTAATAGGTGCGGTGCTTTTGCTCAACAGCTGCAATCTTTTCATTGTACCTCTTTTGTTGAATTCAGATAAAAGCACTTCATCGTCAACAAATCTAATATCTGTTCTTGTCCCACTTGAAAGGGTCAAATGAAATTTCCCACCAGAGAACAAAACAGCTGAAGCTGCCTGGTGAGTTTGGGTGGCAACGTGCCAAGAGCGAGGGGAGGAGAGGTAGCGTCTCCAATGCCTCGGCAGAGCAATAATGTCAAGAAGCACGAAAAGCGCTCTCCAGGTTGACGGAGTCACGTGGCAAGAGAGGCAGGGGTAGCAGGGCAGCCAGACGTGAACTATGAAATCACATCCCTCCTGAGCTGCTGGGGCAGACCCTCCTCCTCAGAGACTCCCGTTCGAGAGATCAGATGAAGCTGTTTTGGGGTTGCTGTCTCCTGGTGGAGGAGGCCAAGAGGCGGCGGTTCTCAGGCTGGAGCGGGAGCCCGCTGCAGAGGAGGGAAAGCCTCTTGCTGACCTGATGGTCATAGGCACTATTTCCAGTGTACCTAGTTCTACAGAGAGCAAAGATTTAGGAAGTTGGAGGGGAAGAGAAGATAGAAAATCTTCTCTCTTAAGTCTCTCTCCACTCGCGTGTTGCCCAGGATGCTGGTTGAAGCCTCTATGCCATATTGAGAGAAGGACTTAAAAAATGGCTTACTTTTACAATAGCAGCACCAAACCATTATAAAAATGTACACACATCTTCAGCAGAGTTGCAGCACGTGTTACTGTGTCGAAGAGATTTCAGTCCTTTACACCAAATGCAGTGTCTATAGATTTCTAGCAGCTGAAGGGGGGGAGCAGGTGTATCATTAGCCCACTCAGATGTGCACTTAAGTGCCTGTAAATATTTTGCTAGGTCAGACCTTCTGTGCGCTAACAAGCCACACGTGCCAAAGTGTCCATTTCCCAGGAGCCCGTGCTTTGCATGTTCTCTCAAGCCTCTGCAGCATCAGTGCAAGCTGTCCCTCTTTGCCTTGCGCTAACCATTTCTCCCAGTGCCCCCGCAGAGGCAGCTGCCCTCCCACTGCAGAAAACAAGTTATCCTGATAGTAGCAAGGCCAGTGCTTTCCTCAGGTTGTAGCCCAGCTCACCAGGGACACGGTCCTTGTGCAATGCTTCCTGATATCTTCCTTGATCCCAAGCCTAGAATGAAAGCCCACAAAGAAGTTAGAGACCAGACGTAATTAGAAACCGGACAATTTTAATCTTTCAAGATAAAGCTTTTAGGTACCCATAAGCTTTTCTTTGCATGATTTGCACAGGCTACGGGATAATAACACCTAGAGAACTGCTGCACTGTAAACTCGGGGAAAGCCTGTGGCCTGATGGGGGCAGGGGCTGGGAAGTTAAGGCACAAAGAAGGAGGCACCATAATGAAAGACCGTGGAGCCCATCACTAACACCCCCTTCCCATATCAGCACTTGGACTCAGCTATGAGAATAAAAGGGACCTTGGCTGCGAATGACTTAGGGCAGCATAAATATGTATTATGAATTTTAGGCTCAGACATAATTAAATGCCATTTGTCAGATCTATGCTTGTTTTTCATCTCATTTGAGTTTTACAGAATGAATTAACTAACAAATGTGCCTCCAATTCTACCATAACAAATCATTTCTCAGAATGGTTGCCTCCAAGCAGCAGTGAGAGAGTGACTGGGGGGAGTGACCTTCTGCTGTGAAGTTGTCACGTTCCAGCAGAGCCCTGAGTGGCAATGACAGCCTCGGTAATGGGGAGCCCGTAGTGGCCTGGCAGTCTTGTTGATAACTTGTTAATTTATTTAGTGTAGCAGTGCAGAGGCGAAGATCTGGAGTAAAGGGTGGGGCGGGGTGGGGTGGGCTGAGCCTCAGGGTTGAAATATGTAAATATTCTAGTTTTGAGAAAAAAAAAAGAGTTCTCGCTCATTGTCACTGAACGAGGTTGGTGACAGGTGCCACTGGCAAGTAAATAGGCAAATGTTTGTACCAATGCAGATTTCATTAAAAAATGATACAGCAAATGTATGGTCAGTGTGTGCATAGTTTGGGTAATAGCAATAAATGCTCCTCTCCTGGTCGTATGAAAGCACCTTTAGGGCACACTAGGTGACTGTCATTCTGAGCTGGGAGAGGCATAGGATGAGGAACAAATGGTCTGTTTGCCTTCAACAGACAAAAGGGAGAAGGAGAAAGAGTTAAAGACCACAGGTGAAGAAATCCTTTCATTGCCGTTTAACTGTATCTTGAAGAGTTGTCCTACTTTGTTGGCATTAAAGCAAAGGTCCTCTTTATACTTAGCAAATTATTATAGCAAGCGGATGGACTAGCTATAGTTTCTGAAGTATTAAGAAGTGCTCAGAAACTTGTGACTGATGTGTACTTTAAAGGATCTGACATCTCCACGTAAGGAGGAGACAGACACCAGAGCCATTGGTAATGGCACAAAATGGATACCCAAAAATTAATACGTTCGTTTTCCTTTTGGACAGTCTCGTGTGTTGTCCCTAGCAAAAGACCTTCTGCAGCTGTATTCTTCATGCTGCATAGTTCATAAATTTATGAAAGTTGTTCATCATATCAGGTTAATGAAAACATGCCACAAATACTCTAAAGAGAGCTGGAAAGCAACTTTGGTAAACTGGTAAATCAAACACATGAACCTGATAAGAGTTGTCCTCTGTACAGCTCTGCAGACTTTACCCTTAAAATATCTTAAAGAAGATGGGGTAGAAAGTATTTAACAAATAATGTGCTGTCATTTGAAAAACAAAACCAGATGGTGGTGTTAATGTATCCAGTGACTTAAACATAATGCCATGTGTCTGCAGGAAAACAATAACCCCCACACAGCACAATCCTGCAAACCGTTAAGTCCTATACACTGAGGAGTTCTCTTATGAATGGGAGGAAAGAAACGGCACCCTGCGGCCAGTTACCAACAGGAGTGTTGGTGGCAAGTCTTGGATCTCAACCATGAGCAAAGTCATTCTCATGGTAGGCTGAGAAGGAAAAGTAAATTTTTCTCTTCTCCAGCGCGGGAAGCGGTGCTGCGGGCTCTCTGCAGGCACGCGCGCTGCAGTCACGCGGTCCTCGTGTGCTGCCTCGTAGGTGTTGAGGGCACCTGGTCAGCCACACATATTCTTTTTTCTCTTCGCAGGCCCTTCATGGATCGCTGCAGCTGAGCTGTGTCCCGCAGCTGAGCTGTGTCCCACAGCTTCTGGAGGATTTGGAGTGCACACAGGACACCTCTGCTCTTGACCTCAATACATGAACATGCACGAGGAATTTCCCCTGAACATTTATTATCCCTGGTACCATGGTCAACAGTTGGCTGGGTAACTGAGCAAATTTACTTGAACTTTTTATTTCCCAGGTCTTATTTTTCTAAGGAAGGCAATAAATCAATGACAGGAAAAGTACTCACCAGGCAGAAATTGGGTAGCTCCATGACTTAATCAGCACTGATTAATGCCGGTCGGGAATCTATCTCTGCATTTCTTTGGAATACATTTTGGAAAGTCTAGTAGTTCCTAGCAGAGTTTTGCATGAAAAATTAAATCACTTTGATATTCCGGTCTCTCCTTAACTAGCAAGTCCCTTGAGGCTCACACCGTCTTTTCCCGTAGGTATGTATGGGCACTACGTGGACCAGTGATCCCTTGAGAGACGAAGCCAGGATTTTGGTGATGGCCGGAGAGCCCAGCGCCAGGTCTGGGTGACGGGCAGCGGAAAAGCACCGGCAGCGCAGCCGGATAAGATGCTTCTCTTCCTCTCTGGCTGTAACAAACTGAAAACACCAAAGATACGTCAGAAAGAAGCAGCCAGAGGTAGGGACAGGGGACGGAGCTGCGTCAGAAACAGCCCTTCTTCTGCAGAAGTGGAAGAGGAGCCATGACTCCTCGAGGAAGGTCAAGGCCGGCCAGCGAACAACCCGGGCGAGGAACCCCCAGATGGATAAACAATCCAGACATCTGGTGAGATCCCGGCATCGCAGCAATCAGTGAGGTTTTGGCACCGACTTCGACACTGCCAGGATTTCCCTTGTAATTAGCAGCGTGCAGCCTGTCTGGGGAGGATGTTCCCTCCGGAAAGCTGCTGGAACCGCGCTGCGAATTGAGCTTCATTTCTGTGAAGCAAAGAATAACACCTAGTTAGTCTCTGCCCCCCACCCCCTCCCCTCCGAGTATGAGAAGAATGCTAACTTCAACTCAAGAAACATCAGGTGCTACCAGTAACTCTAACTAATATCTGGCTTGGATGCCGCTGAGATTTTTTAGGTGCTACAGAACAGCCCCCCCAGCACAGCCATCCATGGGACAGGCTGGGAGCAGCCACAAGAAGGGATTCAGGGCTTGATGTATGGCAAAGGGATAGTAAACCTCCGAGCATGAAGAAGTGTTTGTGTGCCCTTCTTTAGCACCTGCATGTTACGAGTCAGGCAAATTAAAACAGTGTATGATACAAGGCTGAGGCTGGTAAGACTATCAACAGTAAGAGGTATTTCAGCTTCTGCACTGATCCAGCCACACACATATACAAAATACCTCCACAACAGGGTTTTTCTTTTTTTTTTTTTTTTTAAAAAAAGACCTCAGCTACCTGTATTTGAAGATCATTGCCTGAAAAGATGAAAAACACATTTTCATTTCATTTCAGATTAGCATGGTAAACAGCTAGATCTGTTCTTTCAAGTGGAGCATTCAGCTCCATTTGTTAGCTTTGTTGCTGATATTTCACCTCTCTTTTATTTACTTAACATAGTTTGACAAGAAATTCTCAGTGAGATAATATATCTACATGAAAGACTGGCTTGGGGAGCAAGTCCAGAGGTTTCAGTGGGACAGAATCAATTATTTACATCTTTGCCATTTTGGTCTGCCTCCATTCCACAGAAAGCACTCAGAAGAGCTACCCAACCAGCTGAACATTTTGGGCAGAAAAATACATTCTATTTTTAGGAAAAAAAAAAAAGCAACATCAGTGCAAATCAGGATTGCACCCACTCACGAAAAAAGAATATCAAATCCCAAGTGATGGAAGCTATCACCATGTAAACCAACGCCCTCTCCCCAGCCGGGCAGGACGGCCCCTGCTGCAAGGAGCTCCCAGTACAAAGCGAATTAGCAAATGTTCCTGTTGCTCTTTGCCACACAAAATCAGACAAACCGTATAGAAGGCAGCTTGGTTTCTCCTGAACAGCACAGCAGAAATGATCCTTACACAGCAACCAGCTGGTGCAAGGAGTTTCTGCGGCTGAACTAAGGCAGGTGATGGAGGACACCTACATTCTTCAATAATTATCAGAAAGAAAAATTACTTACCTGGTCTGGATGGCTCAAATACATAAACCAGAGCAGTTTCACATATAGCCCATTCCGGCTCAGATCAGCACTCGCACCCTAAAGAGACCCAAGTCGCTGGAGTTTGCTATGTTTCAGCGGCATATGATGGGACGATGCCTAACATTAAATTAAAAGCAGGCACACAACTGTGACCAAAGGCTGTCAGGCTGCAGGTACAGCAGTGCAGCTCCAGCTCCTGCACCAGCAGCACAGTAAGTGACAATGGGAAGTTTTTCCAACCTGAGAGCACTTTGTCAGTCAGAGGTCAATGAGAAAGGATAAAGAATATTTTAAAAAGCACAAATAAATAGGCAAATATGGTAGAGAAATGAGAGGGAATGGGCAGTGAATTAAAAAAAATAATAATAGAGAAACCAAAGTACAGTAAAAACTTACCCAGAGAAAAAGCCAGGCCTTCATGATGTTCCCATATGAGCCTAGGTGAAATCTCCCCCTCACTTTGATGATGGCGGATCAGGTCCTTAGGAAAAGGGGGAAGTTTGGACATAACGAAAAGAGTGTCGTGCAAAGTGAAGGAAAATAAGTGAGCGGTGCCGTACAAAAATAACGATTCAGTAGCTGGTAGGCAATATTGTCATCTCTGCACACATCCAAGGACTTAAATGACCCACTACTCTGGCTGAGGATCTGCTCCATTAATAATAAGAAAGAGCAATTTAAACTATGGCTTTTTTCATTGTGTTTTATACAGGTTTGGGGAATACGTTATCAAAGGCTCCAATTCTGGCCAAAGTCCGCAGGCACCATCACCTGTGGTCAGGCCCTGGATAGAAAGATCAGAGCTATCTTTGCGTAGCCCTACCACCAAAACCAGATCAATCAGAAGTAACTCAAAAGGAAATATTCTACAGGGAACAGATGAAGATGCGTTTAGAGGAAATAATCCCCATTCAGGATGCCATTATTAAAAGAGAGAGATAACTATCAGAGCTAAGATATGTCAGGGCAACCTCGTTGACATGGGACTGGAGAACTTCTACTGTAAAAGCAGAGAAACTAGGTCAGTGCTTTTTGAAGAGAGGAAAGCTCAGGGTGGACATCATTATTTTATATACGATTCTAAGGGGAATAGCTAGGAGAGATGTCAGAAAACTAGTGTCAAATACAAGAACAAATGGACAGGCTCTAAGAAAGGGAAACGAACAGAAACTAAAGGAGGCTCGAACTCGAGGGATATAAACATTTCTGTACGCACTAAGTAGTTGATGCAAGGACTGGGAAAGGGCTAGTAAGAGCAACCAATAAGGGTTTGGGTATGGAGAAGCTTAGCAGGGTACAGCCACCTGAGAGCAGACAAATCTGTCTCTTGATCTTGGTCTGTCCCTAGAATTGCCCAAGTTTCAATCTCAAAATTACTTCGAGATTCACATACAGTAAATCTCTGTGCAAGCGCAATAGATTGAAGTGACAATTCAGTTTATCACTTGAAGATAAAACTCAGAAGAGCATTTGCCTTCTAATTCTATTAATATAAATGTAATTACAAGGGCTAATTCTAATTCAAATGTTAACTTATAAGGGTTGGTGGAGGTAGCAGCCTACAGAGAAAGAGATGATGCTGGAATCCCTGATCCTTACGTTTGATCAATAGTTCAGTGTTAATACACTTTATTTATGAGTTGGAGCATATGGTTTGAAAATGAGCCTAATGATTAGGTTGCATGTGTATAGACACACACTTCTCTAAACACTAGAATATTTGCATGTTGCAGTTGTCTCTAAAGAAGAAAGAAAAGCCTCTCTGTGGTATTGTAACGGATTAGAATAGTCTTTATTTCCAAAAGTAGAATGCTAACTATCATGCAAGTGCAAGCACGACTTCCAGAACATGCTGCTTTAAACACAGATCAAACCAATACTTTTTGTTCTAAGTACCTAAGATGTATACCAGTCACTAGAAAAAAAGAAGTGGATTGAGGTAATAGCCTGGGGCAAAGGGAGTTTGAAGAGAGAGGGGAATCAGTGGACTGTGTAGTCTAGGGCTCTTTTAGCGCATTTTCTTATATCCTTCGAAATTTAAAGGCAGACCCTCATCTGGTAGAAGTAAGCGTGGCATTACTGAAGCTGATGGAGCTAAGGTGTGGATCTGATCCCAGATACATTCCAATGCATATATATTCTAGTGCATCTAAAGAACAAAATGTAGCATGAACATAATAGACCCAACACTCCCATTGAAAATGGGTCAAATTCTGAGATCCTCCAAAAAAATGTAATGCCAGCCCTGTTCCTTGGGATTTTTCCTTGTTTAGAATAATAAAATTTTTCTACTATATTCCCTTAATCTAAGTAGTGTCACAAACCTTCCTCCCTTCTAGCCCAATGGTTAAACAAGAGAGATTTTTGAAGTGAAAGCAGAGGAGGAAAGAGTCCGAGTGTGCTGTAGTTCTGGCCCCTTCCATTTTGCTCAGTGGAAGCAGAAATGTACCCGTGCCTTCCAGATCATAAAGATCTATGGCAACGAGATGCTCAGAAGTTTGGAATTCGACAGAGGATTCGATACGCCCATTTTGAAAACTTTCACAGTATCCTCAGATCAATTTTGAACTGCCACGAAACGATACTGAGATGAACTGGCCCATCTCAACCACCGCACCAATGAGACATCGATGTTGACGTGGAACCAAAAATTTGTCACGACGCTGGGAAAGAGCAAGGAGCACAGAAGTGAGTGATACTGATCAAAGCAGATGAGAGTCAGGAATGTTTATACAGGAGATGCAAACTCGCACACATACCTCAGCGATCTGAAGCCGTCAGAGCTAATAGACTGTCTATGAAAATTTGCTCAAATACAGCGCCTGTCATAGCATGTACAGGAAAAGTGTTTGTTAGGTCAATCTTACACAAGAAGAGCGAGGTGTAGTAGGAGGGGAGCTTACCCTAGCTGGCTGGGAGCGGGTGTGTAGCCTAAGCAGGGTTATCTGTGCACCTTGTCCTCTCCTGGGCACCAAGCCCCAGAGGTTATAACCCTATGGGGACTTCAGTTTTACTCCAATATGATCGTTCCTCACAATTTTAATAATATTTGAATGTCTGGCATGCTTTAATATTTGTCTTCTAGCAGTTCTCTGCTAGGAAGGGGAATGCAATGCTTGTGTTTTACTGATCGCAGCAGACGCATAAGTCGGGGGTTTCCTCTAGCCAGAGCTGGAGCTCAGGGCTCTCACCGTTCCGTTGCACCCTCGTGGATCAGTGCTCGCAGGAGGACAAGTGGCAGCATCCTGGCAGCGCAGCAGCCCCAAGGCTAGGTACCGTTGTGCCAATACTCTGCTGCTGGTTTGGTAGGATATAGAGCAGTGGTATCAGGAATGTACTTAAGATGGATGCTGTACTGAAGAAAATATGATGGCCAATGAGTTTTCACCTCTCGCTAGGTGCTTAAAACAACATGCCATTGCCATAGCAGCTGGGCACTCTGTGGGAAGATCATTCATATCTCATTCATATACAGGCTATCGCAAAAGATTACCTGTATTATTGTGTGTCCTTAAGCAACAGGAAAGCAGCAGATTTGTATTTGGGGTGGTCCCAAATGCTGTTGTTATTGTCCGTGCCGTTGTCTACCTTAACCTGAACTTTGAAAGCTCACAGCATATCAGACAGTTTCAGAGCAAGCCCGTGTTCTTAATGAGTAAATGAAGTTACTGTTACTTTAGTTTATTCTAAGTGTTGAACCCAGCATGGGATCTAACCTGGAATAGTCATCTTGAGAATATTGCGGTGGAAAGTAGAGCGTAGGATTTAACATTGGAAATTAGAAGTTGATCCTACTTCTTATACAAAATTGAGATTGACAAAATTGAGGTTTATCTACATAAACCTTTAAACAAAGATGTGGCTCTGAATCAAAATTAGGGAACTGGAGAAATGAAGTTGAGGATTTTGTTCTCTTAAAGGAAACTTGCCCAGCAAGACTGTCAGCAGAAAGGGCTGCCGCAGCGGAGAGCTAAGCACAGACGTTAATGGAGTCAGTTCTTTTTCTGGAGGTCAATTTTGAATAAATCAGGATTGTTTAAAAATGGCAATTATTGATTAATTAAATTTAAACTTGAAGCTTAGCCCTCTTAGTTTTGAAGAGTCTGTACACCAAATAATTGGTATGAATGACCAACTGAAAGAAAAAAAATCATTATTTAATTAACTGCTGTTCAAATTGGATCTAATAGCAACAATGGTTTTGGAGGTCTGTTCCCCACAAGTACAAATAAAGAGTGCTTTTCCAAGTCTCTCTCTGTGCTCAAATTCCATAAAGCAGCCTACGCTGTGTCTGACTATAAGGAATAATACATCCATCTCCAAAATGTGGTCCTCAAAAGACAGAGTCAGATAGTTTGAAAGTAACTTATGGGTCCAAAAGTTGAACAGCAAAACTGAATTACACGGCTATACAAGCAATTTCTAGACTTATATGAACATAGCTGAACAGGGCTTAAGTCTGAAAGAGAAACACTCAGCACATAAACCCAGGAGTATCCAAGCACCTAAACTGGAGATACTGCTCCAGCTGTACGCCTGATTCACATCGCATCAGCTCACTTTGTGCCAGGGCTAAGGTGGGCGCAGGCAGGATTGGGCCCTTTGTATATGATGGGGACCCAGCTGGAAGAGGGAAAAGGGGCGACGTTCCAGGCGACGTGATACCAAATGCAGGGGGCTGGAGGAGAGCGGAATAAGAAATGAAGGGGCACCATGTTGGCATGAAGTGATATCTTGTCACGGGCAGCTCCCAAGCTGATCCCACACTTAAAAATAGATTGACATTTATCCAGGAGGCGAGTTTGTTATTCTGTAACTACAGCATTTTCTATTATGTTTGATAAGGGAAAGAAGATTGGATCTTGGTCAGAAATATAAAAATTCATCTCCTAGCAGGGGATAATAGCGGGAGAACAGGGGCAGATGACAACTGCAGATTTCAAAGAGTTCAGTGCAGTGCCTGGCAAGAAAGACACGTTCGGTGCTGGACACAGATGATGTCCCACCCACACGCCCGGGCCACCCCTGTGGCCCCCAGGCTGGGGGACATACTGCAGGCAGCGACCCCAGGCTCTGCCCTGCTCCTCTCCCCTCCGTAACCGTCCCTCTTGGGTCACCCTGGGCAATTCCTGCTGAAAATCAACTTACTTGATGTCACACAGAAAGTCATTAGAGCAAGACAGACAGGGCCAATGCACCGGTAAGACCCTGATCTAGTGGAAGTATTGGGGTGGAATTAGGATTAGGACTGTAGCGTGCGGTGCACAGTGCGCGGGAGGTGTTAGTTGTCAGGGGGTGTATGTGTGCGCACACACACACACGTGTATGTGCAACACGTGCCCAGATGGACATGAAGAACGTAGGTACTATCTGGCTTTTGCAATTGCACATTAGGTAGTGCAAAAACCTTAACTTTTCACAAAAAAAATCCCAAACTCTTTTGTTTCAGTGTATAACTGTTGATCTAAAATAGGAGTTCTTGTTTTCTAATTCACAAAGCTTAAAAGATCGCTCATTTTATATTAAAATGATAGCCTTTGCAAGAGACCTTCAATCTAATTAAAGCCAGGAGATTAGCATCCCTTAGAATATTTGCAAAGCCTGCAATGCGAAGTTAATGAAATGTGTACACTTTTATAAAGCTTTAATTTTTAATGAAATAATTCAAGACCTGGACCTCGCTCCTCTGCCTCACCTGCTTTGTCCAAAACAGGGGCTGTTTACAAACAACGCAAAGTTCTGCGGTGAAGAAAACAGAGGACAAGATAATCGAAAGGCTTCTTTGTAAGTACGACAAGCCTGCCTTATCTCTTCTATTCAGCCTGAGAATTTAAGTATCCTGATTAGTAATAATGAATAAGAATACAATTTTTGAGTAGCAGTCATTTCTTAAGGTTATGGATATGTGTGTATATGTGTACATATATAACATAACATTATTGTGTATGATATAATATAAATAATTATATACTATGTTTATATATATAAGTGTATATATATGTACATAAGAAATAATATCTAGAATTACATATAAACCCATCGTGAATGCTAAGGGACCTGAAATGAAACAAATAAGGCAAAAGAGAGGTCAATGTTGCAAGGGAATGGCTCATATTTGGAGTAAGGGGCTGAGCTCGGGGGTGAGGGAGGGGAGCAGCCAGGGCTGTAGCAGTGTGGTGCAGGGGGATGACCAAAGGAAATCCTAAGCAATCCCAACCGCCTTTTAAGCTCCTCTAATGATGGCCCCACACCTTGAGAAGGAAGAGAAGAGGAAAGAAGCAGACGGGCAGAGAGAAGCGAGCCCCATTCCAAGAGGGGCTGGCTCTCCCCAGTGCCATGGGGCAGTGCATCCTCGGGGGGCTACGCACACCCTTTCCGCCGTTAGAGCTATTTACTGTATGCACTGCTTTCACCCTTCGCGTTACTGCGTCTGAATTTTGCCACCGGAAAAAGCTGGCTGTTGCATTCAAAATAGGAATTTTTTTGTAGTGCCTCAGTCCTACTTTACATTATGCTTACTGGATCTTTCTGACACCTAAATGTTAGAATATCCTAATCTTGCTCTACATTTTAAAGCCGAAAGATAAACCTGTTGTTTAATGAAATCCACAACACTACAGGAATAGTAACCATTGTGTTTCTTCATTTCAAAGAACGGCTGAAATCTAACATCTGGTGTAACTGTACAAACCTGACCTTAGGTCACAGTAAGTATTGTATTGTTGATGATGGATACGCTTTTTTCATTACAATGCTGTCTCCATTCTTTCAGCATCCATGCTGTGAATCCCCAGTTATAGCCAGGACTATTGATAAATACTGATTTTAAAAATACAATTCCTTTTTTTTACACTTTTAAGCATGCATTGTAAGATGTTTTTTTTTTAAATGGCTCTTCTAGTTTGTTGTCAACAATATGCTATTATATGAGCAAACTCTTCTGCATGATAACTTTAACACACAATGATCAAGGACTATGTGTCTGAAGATGTAGCTATGATCCTAAAAGAACAGTGTCACAAAAAGGTGATCCTCACTACCTAATGCCTTCCCCTGTACTTTGTGGAAGCATCTTTAGACCCTCATTTTCTTAAAGCCCTTGTAGGACTAGGGCTTAAGGTTTAAATTCTGAAGCAGATGTGGACACCTGTGAATGTATCTTTGCCCATTGTTCTTTCAAGATTTGAGCGCCAGTGTGAGAAATGAGGCCCTGCACTGTCTTGTATGATTGATGTCCTTTATTTCCAAGGCCTGGCGTAATACGGACTGCATCGGCGACTGTGAAGCGTCTCACAGAACCATAACCAGGGCTTCCAGCAAGCCTAATAATGTACCAGTCAAGAAACTAAGATATTGCCCTGGTAGCTGGAAGTTCTGGTCAAATCTTGACTACAAAAAAGCCACCAGAAGCTCCGTCACTGAAGTGGGAGAGAGGGGGCAGATTTTAATGAAGATTTCTATTTGTTTGCTTTGCTGAGCACATCTATCCCCAGAACTCTTCTCCTCATTTCTTTGCAACTCTCCAAGAGCTTTAATTTTTTCCCCCTAAAGCTGTAAAAACTTAAATTTATTTCCCATTCCTTTGGGCGCCATGAGCCCAGGCTCATTCAGACTCGACCCTTTGGGACAGAGATGCGGACTGCGATTGCTGGAGACACCAACAGCAAAGGGGAAATGTTTTCTTTCCTAATCCATACGCAAGGTTGTAACACACATACTGTGTTCTCCCTGGGTGCTAATATTGCCTCATGATGTTACTGCATCATGAAGCGGAGGTAAAAGAGAATATCCTTGGCTCGCCGCACTGCCTACGGAGACGTGCAGAATGAAGTTTTGACTTCCTGAAGTCCCTGCACTTTCACCAACCCAGCACTAACCAGCATGGAAAATGTCTGAAGGCATGGCATTTACACAATTTACACAATTACATTTAAGCAACATCTATTCATTTCAGTTCTGCCAAAGCTAAATACGTTTATAGATCTGTTCGTAATTATTTTTAGAGTAGAATTCTGTTTGTTTGACAATATCTGAAAAATGAAATACCTGGGGCAACATCGCTGAGTACAGCATTGGAAACGTGGGGAAATACTTGCTGTAATTGGGAGGCATTTATTTAATACCTCTTAACGCAGAGTTAACTCATTCAGTGAGGACAGCTTGTCTGATGGGCTGATAGCACTGCCCTCGTCACACCGCATGAGCTGCCCACCCTGTCCTGACCTTACAGGGCTGAGCAGAGCAGCAACCTTTGGCTTTTCTCTGCCCGTTCAGTTTACCAAAATACATACTGGCACACACGCAACCCTCTTGGAGGTACTCCTCAACAACAGTCTTCTTCCACACGCCAGATGTTCACGTTTTCAGTTGAGAAGCTTTTTTTCATCCAGTGAACTCAAACTACTTTGCAAATGTTTAATTAAACCTTTCTGCCTCTACGTGCAATAGGTACTGGTCCCTTTGACCAGATAAGCAAACAAAGGCATAAGGAAGCACCAGCAATCTACAACCTAAGCTTTTTTAAAAGGTTTTCAAAAAGGCAGTTGAAGCAGAGGCATGCAAAGTCAGCAATGCAAGCACAGGCATGGGTTGGCCGGGAGCACAGCGGTCCACAGCACCTTCTCCCACAGCCACAAGCCGAGGTCCACAGGCAAAACCCCGAGCACAGCCGCGCTGGTGGAGCCCGTGGCATCCTGGGATGGCAGGGGGCTGGCACGGGGTTTCTGTGCCGTAAGGATGCAGAAGGCTCCGGACCCACCGAGCTGTGAACTGAAATGCATGGGCAGGACAGTTAACAAACCCCCGGTATTCTTCCCGCCCATTCTGCACTTTCCATGACCTCTTCCTTTCATCGGTGAAAGTAAATTGAATTCAGCACCTTTAAAGACCCTGTCTGGATCCATAACATTCATAACCATGCAGTAACCATGAATGAAAAGCTAAGCCAGAGTATGGTTTGTATCCAAGGGCTCTTTTGCTTTTTATATGTTTACATATACCAGCCAATGGTCAGCAAATAAGCGCCGCAGCTTGTAATGAAATGTTCAAACCATCTGTTTTAATCTGCAATTTAATTTCGCTGTAAAATATTAAAGTTGTTCCGATGGTTGGGTTGGTACGGCTGCTTTATATGAAAAGGATTGAGTATCCCAGAGCAATTATACTGCACCAAGCACATGCTATGGGTATTATATTCTGCATTGTTATTTTGCTCCAATAAAAACATTTAAAAGCCTTCTAAATACAGCATGACAGAGTTTTAGGTCTCTCTTTTTTGTTAGAAACAGGTAGCAGATGCTAAGGACAAACATTAAGGATCTTTCTGAAAACAGCATGAATTGTTCAAAGTGCTAAAAATAAATAAAGTTTACAAAAGCTAGCATGCAACCAAGCAAAGAGGGACTGAGGAAGAGAAGATTTCGGTGTCACACAGAGGAAAGCACCCCAAGTTGATGGTCAGCACATGGCAGTGCCTGTGTGACAGCATCTGGTTATTCCCCCAGCGACGTACTGGCGTTTGCAGCGTCAGGAGGCAGCTGGCAGCACAGTGCCCATGCTGCCTTTCCTGCCACACTGTGGTTTATCAGGGCGATGGGGAGGCACTTCGCCCTAATGTCGTCTCCTGCAACACATTTCATGAACAAAAGAATCATTCCTTACATTAGTAAAATAATAAAGTAAACCTAAGATGTGTGAAATTATTTTGCATCACTTCTGACATTGACTTTTTGTCTTTATCAGCAGCTGCGTTATGGCACAGGATTAAAATATCTACTTTTGTTTACGGCAGTGCTAGATTTAGGCGGCTGATCCCTCCTTTCTGTGCTCCCACATCACATCCATGCTCAATCTCTTCAGGCTTCTAAAGAGACAATGGCTGAGAAAGGAAGAAATGATTTCAAATAATTGTGTTTCAAATAAAGGTGTTTAAGGCCAGGCTCGATGGGGCTTTGAGCATCCTGGTGTACTGGAGGTGTCTCTGCCCACGGCAGGGGGGGTGGAACTAGATGATCTTTAATGTCCCTTCCAACCCAAACCATTCTATGATTTTATGATTCTATGAAATTATTTCCTTTTTTCTTTTTTTTGGCAAGTGGGCAGGGTCAGTGCACTGTGCTGCTGGGTAACCACCTTTCTTATTTTCATATGGCTTGAGCACTTATATTCATGTTTGCCTTGCAATACCCTGATGCCCAGAGATATTTTTCCCTTTAACAAAGCAATTCATGAACTTACTCTTTTTTCTAGGTCTACCAGCACGGGAAGCCTGTGGGTTGGCTGGAAAGGATGGACAATTGTTGCTCTTCCAGCAGGTACGTACAAGTTGTTTCCCTGCCCCAAATTTCACACGTGACCTCAAACAAATCCCACCACTCTCAGTGAACAGCATCCCATGCCATGGTCCCACTCTGCCTCGCTTCTGAGAGGTTCATCTGCTCCCGTGACGGCTGGGATGGATATAAGGTTATAACGAGGATCTTGTGTTGGTACCATCGGCATACCCAAAATACAGAGCCTTTCTCTGTGTGCTGTGACTCGTGTCTGTTAGGGATCTGGCGAGAGGGACATTCCCACCAGCAGAAACTCCCCATCTCGGAGGCAGGAAGCATTGCAGCCCCACGACCCCAGTGCTTTAGCTAATCTAAAGCCCTGTAGGGAGTCAGGGCTAATTAACTCAGCGCTGTGGCATCCTGACACAACTATATGGCTTCTGAGACCCAAGCTAGTATTTCTACCCAGCAGTCTGCTGCGCTACGTGATATATCTGCTTGGCCAACACTTGCTCATGGGTCCCCAGCACAGGACAGGGAGCGGCAGGGATTGTGCACACCGACTGCCCCCCGCCCCCGAACTCCCCAGCAGTCGTTTTCCATCGTACCCTTGGCCACGTGTCGCTCAGTGTTATTTGGAGGAGTATGTGCTACTGGCAATGCATTTTTCCTGAACATAAGCTGGAAATTACTGATTTTACCTTACACAGCTAGTATAAAAGCACTAATGTCCTAATGAAGAGTCTCACTTAGCTAAATGCTTCATACAGCTGAGTAAAACAAAGAATTTTACTAGAGCTTAACCCAGTCGTTAATAAGCTTTTTAACCCTGACCTTTCAAATCAATGATCTACCACTGGTTTTACCTTTCAAGAAGGAATTCCATTTTCAAGTGATAAAACATATTTTGCACTCCTTACAATCTAATGATTATTCTCAGCGTTACTGGATATATGAGGCCATCAAACCATTAGAAGGTATAAAATGTATTAATGTACAGCATTCACGGCTACATTTGCTTTAGAGTCAATAAAAGGGAAACAATTTATAAAGGGCATTTATGCTCATTACAGAATATCGATAGATTGTTTCTCCCATCGTTTCTGAAGTATGAAGGACTCCCTTTTGTGATGGATAGGAGAGGATTTGCATAAGCACTTTGCTTACGCCCTGAACTTCTCCAGCACGGAGCTGTGTGCAGGGTTTTGTGGCCAGGCTTTGGGCTGGGATGCGTGCGGGGTGGGACCATGGTGGTAACCACAAATTCTTCCTTCCCAGGGGACCGAGCATCTCAATTCGAGAGTTATTCACAGCTCTATAGACAGCTATGGTGCTTCCAGAACCAGACATGAGTTATCACAAGGCTCTGGGCAAATCGGATGGAGGTTGGAAAAGAAGATGGGAATTTATTTGTGAGGAAGGTCAGGGCTGGAGTACACGAATGATGGCAGAGCTTTGCAGAGTACCTTCCCAAGCAGTAGGAGGATGAGAGAGGCTGCTTGACACATACAAGGGGAAAAACTGGAAAGGAATGATGTGTGGGGTAGAAGAGGATATAGGGGCACCAGCACTATAGCTAGAGGCAGAAATTTGTCCTAGTGAGTAACTCAATTAACTGCAGAAATAAAATCTTTGAAGAGAGGAGTGATTAAGGCACTGGCCTGAGTCTCAGCAGACATGGATTCGGTTCCTGGCTGTTTTCAGCTTTCTGTCTGACTTTTGGCAAGTCTCTTCAACTCCCCGCGCCTTGGTTTCCCATCTGTTAGAAAGGAATAATAATATTTCCTTTCTCTCCTGCCTATTCCAGCAGTAAGCTCTTCTGGGCAGGCACTGTCTCTCTCAGAGTATGTGCACAGGACTTTGCCTGCTGGGGTTTCAGTTCCTGCCCTAAAGAAGAACTCAGAGGGATGGGGAGTGCCATGCCATAGAAACCCACTTATTTACAATTTCTGATGACTGGGGGACTAAACAGTATGCTATAACTCGTTAAACAGATTTCTTAATATCAATTCTTCAAGGACAAAAAAAATTAAAAAATCAGTAAATTAGAGAAGGAAAGTGATTCACATCTCTGTTAAGATTTGTAAGAGTCTGAACTTATCTCCCAAAGTAGAAATATCACAGTTTGAGAGAACAGAGAAAACATTAACCACAGCACGAAAGCAGAGAGTTGGCCTTCTCCATTTCTGATCTCGCTTCTCTACACATCTGGCTTCTCTGTATGGACTGACCTTTTCAACATTTCCCACTGACAAGCCATCTTCTGGGTGCGCACGGTGGTTTCCCCCGCATGCACGTGCTCAGTGCTCATCTGGTAGGGTGAAACTGTGCCCGCTCGCAGGCGCGCACACACACCACAAGCGAGACTAGGTAATATCAGTTGCAGAGCACTGGTTTAAGAGGACAACCAGCAAATACATAAAATTAAATCTCAGCTGCAGAGACTTTCTGGTAATAAGCAGTCCCAATTAGAAATGCAAATGTCACTGAAAGGGAGCATGTCTGTTGACAGTAGACTTTGAGGAAAGCTTTGGTTTTAGTGCTAGTAAATTAATCTTTAATTATGAGCACGCCTCACTTCTGAAAGGAGTGCCCTGCACACACTGAACTGAGAGCATGTGAAAGTTTCAGGCTGTTGCTTTCTTCTGTCAAACGAAACGTCTCACCCCCAAAAAGCAGAGGAGAGCATTGCTGGCTGCTGGCACATTTAGTGATCTAGTTCAGGTCCATTCGGGGCTGGCCAGTGTCCTTGGCTCTCCAGATGGCAAGAAGTCATCAACCCATTAAAAATGCTGGTATTAAACCAGCATGACTCCCATGCTCTTGATAAATATATATATCTAGATGAAGAATTAACAAGGTTTGGGTTTTCCAGAAAAAAAATCCTCAAAAAAACCCAACAATTCTTGCTCCTGCAGTCTTTTCCTTCCCCAGCTCAGTCTCTTGCCCTCCATGCGGAGCACACCTCGCCGGCAGAGAGAGGACCACAAGATGCTACAGCAACCCCTTATTCAGCCAACGATGAGTTTCTCCAACACCTCCACTCCCGTGCTGGCTGGATTATTAAAATAACATTACCACTTCCAAGCAAGTAAATAAATCTCATTGGCAACTTTGTCTTGTGACAGCCAACATCTCATCTCCCTGAGAAATGGGCTGGTGTCCTGCAAAGCTGAAAACCCAACGCTTTAAAACCTGAGTGCAAGAGCCAAGAGATACACCAGATCCGTCTTCTGAGGTAGCAGACACAATGAAGTAAGCAAATATGTTCCAGAAAACCTATTATTAAAGTTACAAAAATGGTTTAATTTCTTAAAGTTTGAAGTTATGAAATCTTGCTGTCGTTTTCCCAGCAAGCTTTTGCTTTTTTTTTAGCCTACGGCTAAAGAGCTTTGCCCCAAAAGCTTCGTTGCCCTAAAAGAGACCGTGCTGCACGCCCACCTCAAAAGGCCCAGAACACCTGGTTTCAGGCACAACAGGAAGATCAGAACATACCTTATCATAAATATGCATATGTGACAGAAGAGCCTGCCGCCTTCTTGGAGAGATGCCATAATTGACGGAACAAAGTACAACAAAACTTCACATCACTGGTGGATCAGAAGAACAGAGGTAACCGAAAGGCTAGAAAATTACAGGTTTACTGACATTTTGCTCAACCTTACCCATTCTTTATAGAAAAGAGATAATAACTATCTATAGGAGAGCTGTCTTAAGGCTCCATTCATTCTCTTTCGCTAGCCCAGCTGAGAGGTGCTATAATATAATGCACACTGGCATCTGGCATGTCATTTAATTACACCTTCAGCTTGCTGGGAAAATGTTTGAAGTGTCAAGGTAAGCAAACTATAAAAATATATTTCCCCTGCTACAGGAAGGCTCCTGCAATGGCAAGCCGAGAAGACGGGGCTTGCTCCAGCCATTACTCTAGGCCTGTGCGAGGAAGGTGATGCAGAGGAGTCTAATTCATGAACAATTATCACCCTTTGATAAGACACCATCTGCTCCCGGCAGCCTGGCTCCAATTCCCCAATAGGCACTTGGGAATTCTTCCCCAAATAAACCACTGGTGTAGCAGGAAAACAGTACCATCGTCTCCAGTGAAGTTGGGCCTTCTCGCATCAGCACTGAATATGACCCATTCCTTTAACAAACAAGAAAAAACATGTCAAGGGCAGTAAAATGCCAGTCACCACCACCGAAAGAGCCAGGCAGGGCTTGTTTTAGCTCATCAACCAGATACGTGCTCTGCTGAACAGCAAGAGGCTCTTAGACATCGCCTACGATAAGGATGAAGGTAGACCAATATATCTGTACCAGTGGACACTTTCTAACCGGTGGTGACTTTCACCCTGAGCTGAGTTGAGCAGCTCTTTTAAAGAGCATGAGCTGATCAGCAAACCAAACAGTCAGGAGCTCTATTTCCCTTATGAAGCCCAGTCACACCCTCCATTAGCCAAGGAGAGGCCCACACGCCCGCGAGCTAGCCAGCAGTTGAGGACTTCCATGCTCTTGTCCTGCCTGTGTTCCTACTGGGCTATGTTTGTATGAAAAAAAATATAAATCTGTAATTTCAGAGCTGGCTAAGCTGAGGCACTTTCCCCATCCCGCGGTGCTGGGGGTACTTCGCTGCGTTTTGCTCTGCAAGCATCGCTCCCGCAGCGAGCGGCCGGCTCCAGCAATGGGGACAGCCAGCATCCTTCAGCTCCACTCGTCCCCACAGCGGCTTTTAACTCACCACATATTTAAAAAGCTCAGTTCTCATTTTCACTGCTGTGAAACGAGATTGTCCTCTCCATCAATGCTTCTTCTGGGCCTTGATGCTGTACGCAGGAGGGACAGGAGCGCACGGGGGGTGTCTCAGCATCGCACCCCAGTTCACCCTGCACAGTAGTAAAGCTGCAGATAACCTCGCCGCTTGCTAAACCACAGATGACCCCTGAGCCTTTGACCCTGCAAGCCAGCGACACAAAGCGGAGTGCGTTAGGGCTGGCCTTGTTACAAGTAATTGAGGTGAAAGAAATAAATCACATAATTTTTCTCTTTGTGCGCAGGGGGGGAGGGAGAGAGGAAAGGAGAAGAAAGTTCAACGCAGATATTAGTCACCTTGTTTTGTTCTTACTAATGGAAATTTCTCAGAAACCAAAATAAAGGGTGTGGTATAAGAACCTGAAGAGAATAAAATTAGCTAGAACCCACATCCTAACTTTTAAACCCACTGCATGAATGCAGGTGTCTGCAGCTGAGCACGGTATTTTTGTTTCAGCTCATCCGAGGTATGAGTCATTTCCATCAAAAGAGGAGGATGCCTTGATCTGTGTGCGAGCGAGGGCTGGAACAGCAGCTGCTGGAGCAAATACAAACATCCATGCCAAGGATTGTAGGGATGGAGTTTATCTAATGTGTAAACAGCCACCTGCTGCAAATGAAAAATTACACCCACAACCACCTGAATAAGATAAGCATACGACGGGGAAAATGAAGAGACAGATTTATTATTAATTTGTTGGAACTTTTGAACCAAACATCTCTTTTGCAACGGAACAGTAGGATGCACAAGGAAATAGTAGTCCTTGCCCCAGACCTGCTCAGCAGCATTTATTTTGCCTAAGTGATTTTCTTTTCTTTGCTAAGTCTGGTGGAGATGAAAACACCAACCCAAAGAAGATAATTAAAAGCTAAATGAAACCACATACAGCTGTGCTACTACATGGCTAATGAACATGCAAATATATACATATGACAAGGACGTAATGCAGACTGGCTGCCTGGAGTGGTTTGTGCAGGTTTCCAAGAGCTGGAAAACGCTATTGATTATAACTGAGCTAAACTTCCTGACTCCAAAGATCAGCCTCAGTATAACCGTCGTGCAGCATATGGGAACGTGGCTGCAAGGAACTGATGAATAATGGCTTGGGGACCTGACCGTTCACACGTAGGATGGGAGATGTCCTCCTGGCTGCTGAGCTGAAGCTCCTCGGCAGCCGGGCCCAGCGCCATATAATCCTCCTCAGCATCTTGGCACGCTCCATCTTGCTGTCAATTAAGATTCTGGAGTTGGGGATTTTAGCTGGGATATTTATTTTTGCCTTCCCACTTGACTTGGCAAGATGCTGGTATGCGGAGGACACATTTCTGGGAGGACCAGGGCTGTAGGTAACATGTATCAGACAAAGCTTCTGGGAAGGCACGAGCAGCACGGAGAGGTTCCCCTCTGTCTGCTGACACATTGGCATGGAGGAAGACCAAATCAGGTTTCACTTATTAGTTAAAATAAAACACCCATCTGAGAGTAACTGCCCAGTCCACCCAGAGATGCGATGAGTGAATCGGGGCTCAGCCGGGAACAGAGCAGTTCTCCCGCGAAGGGGACCTGGTCCTTCCCCGCTGCCCCCCTGTGCCCCCTTCCCCGGCCACGCCGGGACGGAGACATTACAGAAACAGAGCAGAGCTCATTCCTTTGCCTTCATGACCACAGAAAGGGTGCACAGCTCTGGGGATCTTCCCAGGCCACGGCCAGGGAAAAGCCTGGAGAGATGCAGCACGGCCTTAGACCTGTGTGAAGATGGCTGAGCCACCGGGACAGTCGAGAGAGAGAGGACACCTACGGAAACCAAATTTGTGCTGAACACAATGGTTAGTGCATAAAAATTAATCAAGTACTACAATGACTTGCTTTATTCATAATACTTAATGGTCATGTAATAGGAGTTTTTATTCAGCAGTTAAAGTTCATAAGTGCAGGTTTTACATGTAGAAAGGTATTATGCTGATAGTTTAATTACACACCTTTCTGCACACCAAAGGAAATGGGTTATGCGGGTTTTATAATTAAAGAAGGACTTCTGAGGGGAAATGAACTTTGCAGTTAGCAACATAATATTTGATTTTTATCAGATGTTTTTGTTTTGAATTTGCCAGCACTCCGTGCTGTTGTAAACAGGTGAGAACGCTCCAAACTGCACGAGGCGTCAGGGGGAAGCTTCGAAAACGCAGCATAAAGCAGCGATATTTAAAAATGGCGAGGGTGAGCATGAGGTATAAACATCATGTGTTTGGAAGGCTCTCTGCGTGCCTGCAAAGGTGGCAAAGCCAAAAACGTGACGGGTGCCTGTGCGTGCGCGCGTTTGCTGGTGGAATACACGGGTCTGCTCTCCATACTCAAGGCAAAGGTGGACACGAGCCAGCGGCGGGTCCGGGCCAGCTCCTGCCTCCCTCTAATAATGACAGGGACGTCTGCACTGGACATGGGGGTGTGGGGGAAGTCAGTAATTCCAGGGCTAATCCTCCCTTTTAAGGTTTGAAGAGGCTCTGCTTAGCATAACTTCATTTCTGTATACAGATCAAAAAAGTATAAGCGGGTGTATATATACACACATATTTACAAACTACTAGGGGAAATACATTTTTCTAACACAGCAAATACACCGGCAATAATTCTTCTAAAGTCTGAAATATTTCAAACATCGCCAACTGCCCGTCCACTCTTAATATGTGAACTGACAGGCTCTTATCGTTCCCAACACAAATGAACATTAACAAGCGCATTAAACCAAAAAAAAAAAAAGAAAAAAAGAAAGAAGGTCTTTCCAAAAACAATAAGCAAGGGCAAGGCCTGAAATATTTTGAGTACGCCCTTTCCTGTCTGGCAGGAGTGGAGGGCGACTGCCCTGGATGTTTGGATATTGTGATTTGGTGGTGAAGGTGGAGCCCAGGTGGCGGCAGTCGGCGCTGGCCGTGATGGGGCTCCCTTTGCCGGCAGCCGCCTCCTCGGGCACTCTGCACCTACCAGTGACTGTTGAAATCAGGCATCTCACATCCAAACACAGCGGAAACGTTTCAAAATCCTTTTAATCGGAGCGGACACTCAATAATGACAAGAGGAACAGTTGTGTAAAGGGTGTATCCAAATATAAATGGACGTTTTTTTGAATTTCATCGGCCAACTGCATAAATTAATGACAGTGAGAAAGAACTGTAACTGTTTTTCTCTTATTAAATCCATACACTTTGGCTCTACTCATCATCGTTAACATACTGTTAAAAGAGCTGTTACTGTATCTTTCAACCCTCATCCTGCAATCAAGCCCTCGCTGCACTGTGGTGGATTTCAAATAGTCACTTGTTTAAAAATAGAATGTGGGGTGTTTTTTTTTTTTTAAAAAAAATCTGCCTGCCAACTGAATGCAAACAGGTAAAAATTAACATACACAATTGTCAAGTGTCGAATTCAGCTCCTCAGCCACCAAGATTTACACCGCCTGGTGAGCGGGGCTCACAAAGCTGAGGCTGCATTGCTTGCGGGCAGAAGTTGTGCAAATAAAAAGATACACATTTAATTTTTTTTTTTTTTTTAAGTTACACTGTGTTTTCTGGGTGCGTACACACAGGTCATTCTTTGTAATCTGCGCATTTATACAACAGATCCGGTAAGCCCTGAGCTAACAGCTCAGCCTCCACGGGGCGAATTTGGGGTGGACCGCATGGTTTCAAAGATGCTCACCACGACACCCCTTCCTGTCACTTGCCCAAGTTCTCCACCCCTGCAGAAGAGGATACTGTTCCCATTTATTTTTTCTTTTAAGGCTAACAAAGGTGATTATAACAGGATTAACAGATTTTTTTGTTTCCCCTACAAAGTGCAACTGCCTCATATCAGCGAGAGTCTTATACCAGAGCTATGACTAGCTGAGCTTTTACTGTATTTGGAAATGTATTGAAATGAACGTATAGCTCAAACACCCTCATCGTCCATTGTATTGCATTGTGGAAGCCACTTCTCCCATGAAGGGCCACCACGTGCGAAGGGAGAGGGTCCAAGTAAGTATTTGGTAAACATTTGAAAATGAGAGATGAATAGCGCAATTGCACCGCCTCACTTCAAATACCCACTCGAAATAAAAAAAAAATAATAATTCCTTCTCTAACAAGCCAAGGCTGGCTCCCCAAACCGGGAGGAATCGCAACGCTGGTAAACTTGCAGAAATATTTTTACAATTTTATTAGAGGTTTTAATTCAGTGCTTTATCTACCTCTGTTAGTCTGCAAAATAGCTTTAAATATTCAAGTGGTAATTAATGAATCTTTTATGTTGCAAATCAAACATTTTCATCTGTGCTGTGGTACAGTGGCAGCGAGAAGGAGGGGTTTAAAGTGTAATTGTTTCTACTGTTCCCCTCGCAGTGCTGAATGCCTTTTTACCCTTTATTATATCATTGGCTTTTGCTTCAGTTCATCAGCGCTTCCCCACATCTTATCGTTCCATATTTGCTGTCTATATTTTTCGGGGTTTTTTTTTTTTTCAGTTCAAGATTTCTTACTGTGCCTTTGCCAGAGACATTCCTAAGGAGATGGAAACTCTCTGAATGTGGAATTTTCGCATGAGTGCAAAATAATAAAAAGCATGTGTGTATTAAAAAGGGATCAACTTAATGGGAAATGAGCATTGGGTTACATTAATATTCTATTACAGTAAAAATCATATTTAATAAATTTTCTCCAGATTTTTCAGAATCTTACTGTATTTTTCTAAGTCGTATGCCAATCCAAAGAAACAGTGTATATGATACATTTGATTTATGTTAAGTAAATAACCTGCACAGCCCATTTTTTGGTTTAAAAAAAAAATATTAAGTGTAGAAACACACACCAGACTGAAATGTGCGCTTAGTTTCCATCTGCTAGGTGAAATAGTGTTGGTCTTGTGCAGCAGAAAGCCTTTATAAACAGTATTCTATTTTATTGATGCTATATGTGGATTTTTATGTTATGTGGCAAGAGCAGGAGAATGAAAACATTGTAATTTATCCTAAACTGTAAAATTATACTAGTACTAAAGTAATTACTTCACATATTAAAATACAGTTTCCTTTACTTTCTTTTGTCATCACATAAAATGAGGCGTTGAGCGCTGCAGCGCAAGGGGGTCGGCGCTTTTCTTGCCTTCACAAAGGATTGACACATCCTTGATCGTACACTATATCACCCGACCCTTGTTGTTCTGCGACCCTAATTAATATTATACTCAGTGACATTTATGTATCAGAGCAATAAGCTAAACAGGAAACAATTTATGTCACCTAAAGCTTTTTAACAAATCGATGCAACTATTTGTAATTGCTTGTTTCACAAGATTAAAAGTACTCAGCCTTGATCTTCGCCCACAGTTTTGTGGCCAACATGACCTGTGCTTCCGTTGTAAAATAGGAGTGTTGGTGATCAGCACCTATTTCCATCAAGTAATCCATATTGCTAATATTTCTGGAATTTTAATGTAGTTACAATTTATAGCCGATCAAATGTGGTTACCTAAATTGCTGTTGCTAGTAGACAGTTTAACTGTCTTTATTAATTACAGTATAATTTAATGTTTGAGTACAGGCACTTGTGTTGGTCATTTTTACAGCCAAAGCAGTTATGTGCCTTATGACGAACCATTTTAGCATTTTCAATGGAAATTTGCTAATATGATGAGTGATAAAAATGTCAAACTCTGGTAAATAATGGTTATTGCTTTGGCTGGGATTAATCCTTGAAAGGACGGTTACCTTCAAATTAACATTATAACTTGAAGAAAGAAAAATGTTTTTCAGGCTTCTGAGATGCATTAAAAATGGCCACTGAACTCTAAATAAATACATACAAAACCTCACAAAGTGGGGTTGATTTTTTTCTTTTCCTTCAGATGGACAGAGAAATTGCCTGTGGAATAAAAAGGGAAGAGGGGCTATTTTTTTAACTATGCCAAGGTGATGGTATTTACCATTTCTAGCTCATGTGCTTCGAAGATACCTAATGAAGCTAAATAAAATGGGGCAAAAAAGAAGGACTTTGCTGCGCCTTAGCCCTGGGGGTCTGGGGCAAACCCGGGTGCAGACAGCACAGAGGCTGCGAACACGTGTGAGGACCGCGTCCCACCATGCTGGTCATCGCCGCTGTGGGAGATGGTGGTTTGTTGCCACCAACGTGGCTCTATGAGGATGAAGAGCGCTTCGACGTGACGGAATTAGCCACTGCTGCAACAAAGATGAAAGATAGCCCTGATTAACACACCGTTAAACGAACGTTTATCATCATCATTGAAGATGGAGCCTGATTAATAGGTCAAGAAGGGCTAATAACACTTTGTTGTGAGGAAGAGGGGGTGTGTGTGTGTGTCTGCGTGTGAGCGAGAGGCACCAAGAATTGCTGGTCCCTAAAATTAGTCCAATAATGTGAAATTTGTCATACTCTGTGATCATGGCCCAAGTTAAATGTCACCGTTCAGATCATCTGTGGAGAGCAGCTGGGTGTGCACGGAGCCCGTCGGCTGCTGTGTCCTCCTCGGCCTCCAGCTCCTGCGTTGGGACCCCCTTATCTTTTGCTGCTTCTCTCCCCAGTACAGGAGAAACCCAGGAAAACTATGTGCTGGCTCCGGTTTTCTTTGGAAGCGACTCAGAGACGCATTGCCTCACCACTACCCATAAAAGTGCTTTTCAGCTGTGGTGGAAAACAGCATTTCTGACTGGAAAAGGTATTTCCCAGCCGGCTGTTGCCGGTGGCAGTGCTGGGAAGCAGGAGGGCATTTTGTGATGTCCCACCATAGGGCTGCCAGGGAGGAGAAAGGGGGTCGTTAACACAAAGATGACACAAAACGTTGCGTTGGACGCCCAGCAAAGAGCCAAGGCGCTCACCCACTGGCAGGGCAGCATTAATGCCGCAGGAGGGGAAGGGCCCGATCCCGCTCCTCAGCTCGGTGCCAGTTCCTCAGCACAAGCTGCATTTGGCACCAACCCCCGCCGCTCTCCTTAAACCCGAGGCCACAGGAAGCCCGCAGATGACAAACAACATGGTGGGGTCTCCCCCACCTCGCGTGTACAACAGGCACGACAGCGCTGAGGTGCCCGGGAAGGCGGAATACCCAAGTCATCTGGGATGGCTTCATAGCTCATGACCTGCCTGGGTCCCCTCCTGGTGACCTCTATGGGGACACACTGTCCTCACAGAGGAGCTGAGCGCCCAGCTGGGATTCACTCGGGGACGTATTCCCCTACCTGGAGCCGACTCTCCCACCTGCGGCTTGGAGACGCAGAGCGCTCCTGACCAAACACCTGNAGTGATAAAAGCCCAATACATGACCAAACCCAAATTTTGTTCTCTATATTTTGATTTTTAAAATCTACCAGTCAATACCATTTTGAGACACATTATGAGTGTGCAGATTNCAGCACCTATTTCCATCAAGTAATCCATATTGCTAATATTTCTGGAATTTTAATGTAGTTACAATTTATAGCCGATCAAATGTGGTTACCTAAATTGCTGTTGCTAGTAGACAGTTTAACTGTCTTTATTAATTACAGTATAATTTAATGTTTGAGTACAGGCACTTGTGTTGGTCATTTTTACAGCCAAAGCAGTTATGTGCCTTATGACGAACCATTTTAGCATTTTCAATGGAAATTTGCTAATATGATGAGTGATAAAAATGTCAAACTCTGGTAAATAATGGTTATTGCTTTGGCTGGGATTAATCCTTGAAAGGACGGTTACCTTCAAATTAACATTATAACTTGAAGAAAGAAAAATGTTTTTCAGGCTTCTGAGATGCATTAAAAATGGCCACTGAACTCTAAATAAATACATACAAAACCTCACAAAGTGGGGTTGATTTTTTTCTTTTCCTTCAGATGGACAGAGAAATTGCCTGTGGAATAAAAAGGGAAGAGGGGCTATTTTTTTAACTATGCCAAGGTGATGGTATTTACCATTTCTAGCTCATGTGCTTCGAAGATACCTAATGAAGCTAAATAAAATGGGGCAAAAAAGAAGGACTTTGCTGCGCCTTAGCCCTGGGGGTCTGGGGCAAACCCGGGTGCAGACAGCACAGAGGCTGCGAACACGTGTGAGGACCGCGTCCCACCATGCTGGTCATCGCCGCTGTGGGAGATGGTGGTTTGTTGCCACCAACGTGGCTCTATGAGGATGAAGAGCGCTTCGACGTGACGGAATTAGCCACTGCTGCAACAAAGATGAAAGATAGCCCTGATTAACACACCGTTAAACGAACGTTTATCATCATCATTGAAGATGGAGCCTGATTAATAGGTCAAGAAGGGCTAATAACACTTTGTTGTGAGGAAGAGGGGGTGTGTGTGTGTGTCTGCGTGTGAGCGAGAGGCACCAAGAATTGCTGGTCCCTAAAATTAGTCCAATAATGTGAAATTTGTCATACTCTGTGATCATGGCCCAAGTTAAATGTCACCGTTCAGATCATCTGTGGAGAGCAGCTGGGTGTGCACGGAGCCCGTCGGCTGCTGTGTCCTCCTCGGCCTCCAGCTCCTGCGTTGGGACCCCCTTATCTTTTGCTGCTTCTCTCCCCAGTACAGGAGAAACCCAGGAAAACTATGTGCTGGCTCCGGTTTTCTTTGGAAGCGACTCAGAGACGCATTGCCTCACCACTACCCATAAAAGTGCTTTTCAGCTGTGGTGGAAAACAGCATTTCTGACTGGAAAAGGTATTTCCCAGCCGGCTGTTGCCGGTGGCAGTGCTGGGAAGCAGGAGGGCATTTTGTGATGTCCCACCATAGGGCTGCCAGGGAGGAGAAAGGGGGTCGTTAACACAAAGATGACACAAAACGTTGCGTTGGACGCCCAGCAAAGAGCCAAGGCGCTCACCCACTGGCAGGGCAGCATTAATGCCGCAGGAGGGGAAGGGCCCGATCCCGCTCCTCAGCTCGGTGCCAGTTCCTCAGCACAAGCTGCATTTGGCACCAACCCCCGCCGCTCTCCTTAAACCCGAGGCCACAGGAAGCCCGCAGATGACAAACAACATGGTGGGGGCTCCCCCACCTCGCGTGTACAACAGGCACGACAGCGCTGAGGTGCCCGGGAAGGCGGAATACCCAAGTCATCTGGGATGGCTTCATAGCTCATGACCTGCCTGGGTCCCCTCCTGGTGACCTCTATGGGGACACACTGTCCTCACAGAGGAGCTGAGCGCCCAGCTGGGATTCACTCGGGGACGTATTCCCCTACCTGGAGCCGACTCTCCCACCTGCGGCTTGGAGACGCAGAGCGCTCCTGACCAAACACCTGCCAAGTTCTGGCTGAACACCCCCTGCCTGCGACTTAGGAAAATTTTAACCCAAAAGTGGGGCCTCTCCAGTTTACTACAACCTCACTAGTGATAAAAGCCCAATACATGACCAAACCCAAATTTTGTTCTCTATATTTTGATTTTTAAAATCTACCAGTCAATACCATTTTGAGACACATTATGAGTGTGCAGATTCCCTCCCTCCTCCCCCCCCCCAAAAAAAAAAGTATTTATCTGGTGTAATTTTATGATAGAATATTTTTATAAAATCATTTGTACTAATTTAAGCATTTATCATTATATGCAAAAAGATTTCTTGATGAGAATATTATAGACGGTGCATGTTTTTGACATTAGCATTTTATTTGGATGACTAATCTTGCAGATGTGAAATTTTAATGAATTATTCATGAAAAATCTCTCCTCTGAAATTTCAGTTTGCTGCTAATGCTAGTTATTAAACATTTTATTTTTCTTTATAAAACTTGATGAAGAAAATAAATGCATGCTTACTCAAAAGAAAAGAAGGTGGGTTTTTCCTTTAAAGTTTGTCTCAGGTGACAGCCTGCCTTGGGACTTTGCTCCGCGCGGTTTTGTGGACCAAGCGGTTGATCCCGCAAACCCCCTTGTGCATACGTACGATACGCGTCGAACCCTTCCCACGGCAGCCGGCAGCGCAGCTCCCGTTAGGGCACCGCACTCGGAAGGATTTGCACGATGAGGCCCCAAACCCCTTCTTCCATCCTTTGAAGCGGAGTCCAATGAGGAAGCAAATACCCTCAACTCCCCCTGGCCCTAATGGTCAAACGCCGATGGACTTTCTGGGAAGAGGGGGTGAATTCTTCGAACAACAGCATCTTCCTCGCTTCCAGTGCTCAAGCAGCAAATGACCGCCCCGTCCAGACCGGCCGTGAAACTGTTGCTAAAATATCTTGCGATTTGATGTGGTTGGGGGAGACCCAAGGAGAGCGATGAGGCTGTCCATGAACGTGCCGGGCCACGGGTGAGATGCAACCGTCTGCTCCAGGGATGAGCGCTGGGGCCCGGGGCATCAGGGGATGCGACACGGGAGTCACTGGGGGCGTGGGGAGGGGGTGGGNCCAGTGTGAACAACCAGCATTTTTATTGCATTTGAGAATGCTATAATGTCAGTAATTAGTACTGACTACACAACATTTTTTATTGTCTGTATCAACAGACATGGAATGATGGAATTACAGTTGATGTAAGGAATGAGTTTCTTTTATGCCTTATCAAAAAAAAAAAAAAAAAAATCTTGTTACTGGCAGCACATACACACGAAGCACCATGCTAACAGTCTGGACTGTACCATTTTCATCAAGGCTTATGGGTAGAAGATACTTTGTTACCTGTTCTGGGCCCATTAAAATGCAGTCGTTAACTGCAAATTCACCTCGCAAGACTAGAATGCTAAATGACTTCTGAAACATCTAAAAACTCACTCTGAGTTCGTTAACCAAAGGTACCAAAGGATTTCAAAAAGAGTTTAAACACTTTTTTTTTTCCCATGCTATAATGAACGTGAGATTATTGGTGATCTGAAAACTACAATAGTTCAAAATTATTTTTAAAAACTTTATATATATATATTTATGTATGTATA
>VZSZ01011752.1:582458-601689 GCA_013398815.1 Ibidorhyncha struthersii
ATAGCTTTCCAAACTCACTCCGTCACCCCGTAAATACCAAACACACCCATTGGGGCATCACACCCTTCCTGCCTTGCCCTTTCCTGCGCCAGCGCGCTGCCCGGGTGCCATTCACGTTGAGCAGGGATGGCGATCCCCCATTACTTCACGAGGTTATATATGCACTCATTATACTGCCGTCTGTTGCTATAATGCTCCTATTAATTTTCCTTTTGATATTTTAAGAGCAATCTATAAATCACGCAGACCTTCATGTGTGCCATTGTTAATGCTGAGCAAGACTGCTGTGTGTTGAGCGGTTCTTTTTAAGACCCGCCAAACAAGCCCATCTCCCAGCTCTGCCCCACCGGCACACTTGTCGCGTGGACCGAATAGAAGAGAAATCAAGATTTATTTTTTTTTTTCTCTCCAAGAAAGCAGTTGCCTGTGAGGTTTTGCAAGGTTTGAAGAGCACCGCAAACAAGTTAATTTTACAGCTGTGTGTGCTCTGCGAACTGGATCGAGCTGATGGGTTTGATGTGGAAGTTGGTAACCGGCCCTTTTAAGTTCTAATCAACCTAAGCACGTCCCCGGATGGAGATGTGTACTCTTGCTGCTCCATCCACGGACCTCAGGAACCAACCACGAAGGCCTCCAGAGCCACACTTCAGCAGACAGTAGGACAACACCTAGAGCCACACGCGCGCCTCCGCCGTACTTACATTGCTTGCATAGGGGAACGTCCTGGACTACTGTCACTCCCGTTACTGTTCGTATGCTCCATTGCACCATTAAGCTCTTCCCTCATCGCGTTGGCTAAATTGCCCAGAGTGGGATTTCCCATGGAAGCAGTAGTGTATAGAGGTATACTGTTCTCAGCCATTGAAGCCTGCCAGGGACACAAACAAATATATGAAGAGCCAGGACTAACATTTTTATACATAGCACAACACGCTCACTCATTCCGAAACGTTCTCCACATTTACATTATTCGCAATTACTGGTTTCTTAAATATTGTGCTTTCTGATAGGTATTACCCCGATTCCACCAAGGGAAATTTAACATCATTTACATCTGCGTTTAAGCATTCATAGCTGTATTGGCTTGTGAGAGGATGGAGCTTTCCATTCCCTATTTGGAATTACACCCCCTGGAAAAAATAAAACGTCTTGTTCCTATTTTCATTTTGCAAAATTCTGTTTGGGGCTTTGGGTTTTTTTTTGTGGCAGACGTTTGGGTTTGGATTTTGTTCTTAATGAAACGGGGGAAAAAAAATCAGAAGTTGCTCAGCTGATAACTCCTTCCTACCAGAGCACCAGGCAGGAGGGCAGCGTCACCGAGTTTGGTTATCCTTGTGACGCAAGTGTGAAGCCGCAGTTCACACTAACTGGATGAGTCTGAGTTGCACTGAGCTACCCGAGAGCTGAACCAGTTCGTGTGAAATTTTTTAAGGCTCAGCAACTCAGCTCTTACCTTTCAGCTATTACAGACCTCACCATTTTATTTCGATTTTTCCTTTTTCTTAAGAAATACCATGCAGAGGCACACTGGAGTTAACTTTCTAAATGGAAATCTTTGTAGGAAGAGAATGAACTGTTAAATATTTTCCTTCTGATTCCCACCGTTATGCCTGCTAATATTTACTGTGTGTCAGCATTAGCTCATGTTGACGGCACAGTCTTGTGCCCGGCGCGGCAGCGGTGGGAGCGCAGAAGCCCGGAGCCCCGGAGGAGCCCAGCGTTTGGCAGGGATGGGATGCGCGGCTTTTCCAAGGCCGTATTGCCCAGGGACTTAAAGGACGTTTAACCATTTCACCCAACCCAGCCGAATCCGGCTGACATCATCCGCAGCTCTCGGAGCCGTGTCACTGTCGGAGAGCCCACAGACGCTGGCTCGGCAGCGCTCGACCTGCTCCGGGGGGAGGTCAGCCGGCTGCGGCGACAGAGCCAAAAAAATCCATCAGACTCCAGGTCTGCGTGATGCAAACCCTGCCCGTGGGAGGGGAATCCATGCAAACATACTCCCCACCAAACGCTCTCGCCTGCTCCTAATTCGTGGGACAAAAACTCCTTGCTTGTTGCCGTCCGAGCCGAGCCGGCAGAGTTTTTTTTCCAAGTGAGAACAGCCAGAGCCCGGGTGGGGGGAGCCGGGATGGGAAGGGGGGGCACGGCCAGCCCTGACTGCAGCATCTTCAGGAGCACGGCCCCTTTTATTCTTCCTTACGTTGACCTCTCCATGTGCAGCCCTATGTGTCACACGTGATTACAAAAGCTATTCTAACGGGGAGGATTATTTTTATCTTCTTGATTCAACAACCGGCAAACTCATTGTGATTAGGGGATGCAAAGAATGGTTCACATTTCCTGCACTTGGCAAAATAATGACTCAAGTTCTTCACCCATAGTGATAACTTGTAATTGCAGTAAAGCAATTTACTGGGGGGAGGTGGGACACGAGGAGTATCTGCTATAAAGAGAATAATAGGGGAGGGGGGGTGTTTTGGGAGCCCTCGGGTGACCCCCTGGGAAAAGAGAGCGCCGGTGAGAGCTGGAGTCCCCGTACCTTCCACACAGGGAGCAGGGAGAGAGCTGCTTCTTCTCCCAGGCCGCGAGGGAAAACAGACGGAGGAGACGTCAGAGGGGTCGGGGTGAAGGAGAAGAAAAAACCATCCTGCCATCCCGGCGGCACACTGTGCCGTCCCCTGGAGAGGCGGCCGCTGCGCTCACGGGGATGTGCAAAGAGCCGGTCTTTGCCAGGGGAACGCTGCCCGTTAATTATTAATTAGACCGAACGTAGGAACTGGCAGGTAAAGCGGCCTCGTGTCCTAGGAGGAAGGTTGTGGCCCAAGCGAGGTCCGAACTGCCCACGCAGCACCGGCTTCACCCAAACCCCCACACAGCACCTGCTGGGATTCTGCCCCCAACATCCAGCGGGGGGAGAGGAGCGAGGAACCTGCTGGTGTATTTTTAACCTAAAAGAGGACCTGTCTCAGGGCAATGAATACTGTTCACCCCCATTTATCAGAGGGGCCACAGCAGTAGCAAATCTGANTATCACAAAAGACAAGAATGGATGGAGATGACGACAACGACACGTGTTTCAGAAATAAAACACGAACAGTTCCATATGATAAGCATATTAATTGAAATTAGTCACATAGTTAACAATGTGAAGAAATGCAGGATCATTTCACTTTTGCCTTTCAGCCTCATGAATGTAAAATGTGCTTGTAATCTTAATACTATTCAGGAGACAAAGCAGTCTTTAAAAATCACACTTCACAAGACTCAAGGGAAAATAAGTTACTAATGAATGGTATTTACAGTTGCTTCATTTAAACATGCTTTCATTTGCTTTTCAGAAGTTACTGCATAAACTCAAATAATCAGAAGAAATGCAGAACATTGCTTTTCTCCTCATAATCTGCTCCTTGGTTCTGAAAAGAGAACCCTGCTAAACCTTCTACAAAACACGGTTGCCCAAGCAAATATCCATGGCCATCAGTGAACTTCTCGACAAGCGGCTCTCAACAAACAACCGGGGTGCAGCCACGCACGGTGCCGCCTCCCGCATAAAATTCACACTGTATGGAAGAGGCTTGAACCCCCCCACAAGCACACACACCCCCCCCTGCAAATTCAGGGCACGGTAATGCGTTCGTACCTTCGGTTCATAAAGCAAATACTGACTTTACCTGGGGTTTTGGAGATAGACTCAGGAATTTGTAGAGGGGCGGGGGGGAAAACACCAACATGATAACACAGCACGTGAAGGGCTGGAGATGTGCACACTTTTAGGCTGCAAGTTATTAATTGTGCACCGACACTTTGTGTATTTCTGCATCGTGAAAACCCAGAATTTTTGTCTTACAATTACAGTTTAAACCAATAAAAACTATCTTTTCTTTTCCTATAGGAATTGCGACATTTATTTTTTACCAACAATAGGAAAATATGCAAAAATAACCCTTAAAAGAAAAGGGGGAAAAAATGATCTGCTTTCTCTTTAAACCCATGAACAATAGAAGGTCACGTGCCGCAGTATCCTATCATTCAGCACATTAATAGCTGTGCTAGAGTAATTACACTTGTGGTATTTTTGCCTCAAGTGAAATTCTGAAATAAGAGGATGGAAATTATGATACTGCTGATAAATATTAATAAGTGAACTTTTAATTTTTTTGCCACAATATTCAAAATGCTAAGCATCTAGCTAATGCTGAAGCAGCCTGATATGTGTTTGCCTCCAGGGACTATGATGCTTTATGCACTTAAGAAAAAAGTTTAACGGAATTAAAATTTAATATCTAATTAGAGCAAGGCTAATATATTTTGAAATGAGTGGGGAAGACACACGCCTCTGTTGCATATTTGCTACAGTCATTAATCTTACCTGTAAAGCAGCATTGAGAGGTGTGCAGTAGGTGTGGCTGGTCTGTATGTTTTTAATAAGAGAAGGGTTACTGCATAAGAAAAACATAAAAAGGAGAGTTAAATGTAACCAACTTCTGTGCGAGCGTTTCAAGCACGTAATGCTTCCTCCCACACCAGAAAACTAGAGCTGAGACTGTTTTTCCACACAAGTTCTCTTTCGTTACTCTTCTGGGGGTTTTATTTCTTTTTTTTTTTTTTTTTAAATGTAAAGAATATATTTGAGTTTTAGGCTATGGTTATCATATTTGCCTTTACTAAATAAGGAACATCATTATCTCTCGACGTTACCTCGCCATGTGTTCTACTACCCTGTGTTAGGAGCACATCTTGGCATCTCTGCTCATTTTAGCTGTGTTCAGGAGAAATTCTCCAATATTCGTCGTGTCTGGGAGCCAGTTACCACGTAAAGGTCCACCGTGAGGAGGCTATGATCAAAAGCATCACGGGACATTTTAAATACTACTTCATGCAAATTATTCTCCAAGTCGCTGGCAGCAGACTCCCTTGCAATGGAGCAGGGGACCACGATGAAGACAGGATTTGAGCCGTGTTATTTCCTGCCAGGCAAACGGCGAGTGGTCCCGGTGAGGGACTGACACCGCCACCAAACAGTCTGGGGCTGTGGGCATGGAGGCACGAGGGCAGGTACTGCTGCGGCGCAGTGGAGCGGTACGGCCCACGCGAAACAACACGCTGCCCTGAAGGCCGTTTTAATAAAAAAATATTCTGGTGTGCTATTCTGGACTCTTATTTTAGTCATCTTAAGTTTACGTAAGGGGCCAGATTTGAGGAAAATGCATGCCAAGCATATCCGCTCTCTCTTTAGCAGGCATCCAAATATCACTGGTTCCATCAGAGGGGAAAAAAAAAAACTAAAAAAAAAAATCATCAAATACAAACTAGATAAAAAGTGCCAATGCAAAAGAATCTCCAAAAAGCTTTATCACTCACTGGGCTTTATTTTTTTTTTTTCCCCCCATGTGGAAATAAATCATGGTGAGAAGAGTCTTAACTAAGCCCCTCCCACAGGGACCAGCCAAGGATCAGTTGTCCTGGAGAGACTGCCTTCAAGTAAAGGTCAGAGAAAATTGCGTTGGGAACCCCAGGAATATTTGTGCGTGGTTGTTGTCGACCCAGGATGGCCTGTTGATCATAATCCTTACAGCTGGTCTCACTGCTCTTTCCAACTTTTTAAAGTTAACTCAGAATTTCTGTCTTATCGGCACCTTAACCTCTCTCTCTCTAAGACTTGCAAAACGGGGCATACAACTGAAAGCAAAGGAAAATCTCAGAGTTAAAACTTATCTGAAGCCTTTCCTGGCATATATCTGTCTTCCTGACAGGTCTACAGCAGCATATCTGCACTAGCATGGATAATTATTTTAGTCTACATTGCGCTGTAAACAAATGCTATAACAAACATGTCAGAGTAGAGTTATTTCTATAGGCATTTGGATTATCAGAGTAGGACACACAAAATACACATAACAACCAAAAATTTAGTTTCTTCAGCAGCAAAGGTGATGTCACTATTTCGTGAAATGCAAGTCTACATGAGATGGGTAAATCATGCAAAGCAAAGCAACAGCAGAAAAAAAAAATTAAAGCAAGTAAAAGCTCTTACTGTGCAACAAGCTCGCCAAAGTTTTCATCAGGGCAGTATTTTCGAGGACGGCCTCGTTGAATATGACGGCCACGTTTAAACTCTTCATCATCAACAGTCCAAAAGGACCCAAACTCATCCTCTACTCTGATAAAGCACTTATGCAGTGAGAGGTTGGTGCGAATGGCACCCTGGGACAAGAGCAGCAGCAAAGGAGATGAAGTGGAAACAAAGGGACACGGGATCGGGGACAGAACAGACATCAAATACAGGGAAAAGGAAAAAGAAAATAAAATGCAATAAGCATAAGCAAATGGTTTGTGAGGGTTAATATGCATTGCCACCTAAAAGCTACTAGCATGTGATGCAACAAACACCAAGCAAGCAGGGTCAGGGTACTGGTGGGCATACAAACAGTAGTGATGAGATGTTTGTCTTGGTTTCCCTTAACTGAAACAATGCGAAACCACCTGTGGTTGGTCTAACACCAGCTAGCAGCCAAAAGCCTCTACGTTAAACTGTAAGCATGATCCAAGCTAGGCTAAGAAGTTCAAACATGGTGGACATACCCACTGATCTTTTGTGGCCTTCGTTTTTGGAACTCTTGTTCATCCACTGTCCATACTGCCCCTTTAACGTTTTCTACTCGCACAAAACACTTGTGAAGACTAAGATTATGACGCACTGCATTCTGCAGCAAGTATAAAAGAGAAAACACTCAAAAACTTTCTATGAGAAAATGCTTATCATTGTCCAAGAACAGCAGCACAGTCAGCTTGACAGTCCTCATTTTGCAACGTTAAGCCCCGTCCCCTCCCCACACCCGCTTGCTTTCCCCGGCTCTTTGAATCTTATTTTTGCAAAGACAAAATAAATATAAAAGCTTAAACCCAAGATTAGCAATTCAAGTTATTCTTATCAATTAACCCCAGTGCGAATGAGAACAGCCACCGTTTTAAGCATGCATGTCGTATAATACCGCACATTTCATACAGAACACAAGAGGAACATTGCTTAAACATTTACGAAACAAATATATACGCCCTGCAAAGAGAAACTTGTCCTCTCCTGGAAAAGAAAGCGGTTAGAAAGAACAGAAAGGATTTCATGTAAGTACAGACGGCTCAGTTTAGCAGAGAGGCACTGGAGCTGGTGCTGCTGTGGTTTCCCACAGCTGGGCTAATGCGAATCAGGTGCTGAACCTGCATCCACACCCACGGCATGGACCGGGGGCTCGGCAGCACCCCACCGGCCGGCATGGCACCGACTCCTGCCTCCGCGGCTTGCTCTTATATGGAAGTTGGCTCCTGTTTCTGGCAGACTACTGTACTGACTGATCTGAGCCTCTGCCAAGTGAAAACATGAGGAGGGCTCTCCGAAACAAAGTGATAATATCCCCACAGCTCATCACCCAGAGGGACTGCGCTCATGGCATCCGATGCTCGGATATCCTCTCTGCAGCTCAGCGCGGGGGAAGGATGAGCCCCAGCCAACCCCTCCGACGTGCTCGGACCGTTGCTGAAGCCGGACACAATGAGCCACCTCACTTTGTCACGGCAAGCTGTTGGCTTCTCTGTCCCTGCTCCCTCTGAAACGCTGCCGAGAGGCTTGTTACTCCTCAATGGGAGTGCCATGCTCCTTCCCCGTTTTAGGAGTTTTCTGAGCAAATACCCTACTACAGAGCCACTTGAATTTGTACATGGAGCTGCTGAAAGGGGCTTGGTAAACAGGGAGAAGAGAAGAAGCCATTTGCTGAAAATATGCAGGCGAACAAACTCCATCCATCATCACTGGCACCATTGATTTAGTCAATCTGGTTGACTCGTTAGCAGGCACAATGCCAGCCAAACACATGGCCTGGGTCTAGGCAACCAAGAGACTACAATTCTTTTTCCTTCCATCGTCATCGTCGTCTTTNTCGGGTCTGGATGGTGAAAGGGAGCTCTAATCATGAATGTCTAAATCACTGCGCAAACAAAGGGTACGCACAGCGCATTTGTCATGTAAATTAAGAGGCAGCGGTGTGTGCCTGGGAGGGGAAGGCTAAGAGTCTTTTGCTACTTTTCCATTTCCCTGCAATGGCTGGCACGGTCCCCACACGCCCGTCCCCGGAACAGGGGTAGAGTCAGGGCTCAAACCTCAAACTGCCTTTGCTCAGCAGATGCTTTGAGTGCAAACACGTCTCCTCTGGCTGTAGGTGCCCTATCTCAGCACGTTGGCTTTTCCACGCTCATCTGCTTGCGAACCGGTGGAAAAATAAACCTTGAATATGCTTTTCCTCGCAGCAAGGGAGAAATCGAGCAGAAAGTCAAGCTGTCCATCAGGGCTGCTTCTTTCTGCCCTTACTTTCTTCTGTTCTTATTTTTTTAATTGTTTTTTTTTGTTTTGTTTTGTTTCTTCCCACATCTCCCAGATTTCACTACTATTAAAACTTTTGGCAAAATCCCTGATTTTGAGGTGGAGGAAAAACATGCAAACGCCCCACACCTTACGGGCTAAAATCAGCCAACTCAGCAAGCGCTGGTGGGTGCCGTGCTAGTGCAACCCGACACAGGGCTGCCGGCCCACATCTGGGGCACTCAGGCAGTTTCCTGTGAAAATGGGAACACCGTCAAGTCTGGAGCAAAATGTAAGAATAATAACGCTATTTCCCCCAGTGAAAGCTGATCTTGTAGCTCGTACAGCAGTTGATCAAACGCGCACAGCAAAGTTTGGGGAAGTGAGTCCTCGGAGTTTGTAAACAGTCTCTAAATACATGGTTGAGCAGAAATATTTGTGTTCTTCTTTAAATAAATTTAATGCCGGAGAAATACGTTACAGTCTGTTCTTGCTCTCTTGAAGTCAACGTGCAACTGATGGTTAAGGCCGCTGGATCGGGCTCTGGCTGAATACGTTGAGACAGACAAGTTGCGTATTTGCAAGACGTCCATGAAGCCCTCACTTTCTATTTTCCACGTGATCACTTATTTAAGGAATTCATGGCAGAATAAAAATTTGTTTTGTTTCCCCTGCCTCTGGGTACTTGCTATCTAACAGTTTTATTTGAACAATACCCCAACGTTTTGGAGCCACACCTGCAGCCCATGCCTCATGGCTGCGACTCGGTGCCAGCAAATTACTCCAAAAAATAAAAGCAAACAGACATTGCCTCTGACCTGTCAGAACCAGTTCACAGTGCTCCCCCAGCAATCAGCTTAACAGAAAAATTAGGAGCTATTATTGTAAGATTATATATTTACCTTGTTAAAAATATTTGTATGCAAGCCACTTTTGCAGAAAAATTACCCTGAACATGCTTGAATGTAGTAAATGAAAGGGTTTGTTATTTTAATAACTGCTCAGGCTCTGCTGTACTGCATTTTGGGAAAGAGGTTCATTTTTTAAAGGTCTTTATTCCTGCACTCTTCTGTGTTTCTGAAAGAGGGCTCAGGGAAGCTTGCCCGCACCAAACCCTGACCCTAAACTTGGGGAACACTGACCCAAATGCCCCCTAAGCATTAGCTGAAGGTGAGAGTAAATCAGCACGTATATATTCAAATTATCCTGATTCTGCAATTAGCCCCTTGTGCTTGTTCTGCACCCCGTGGGCTTCCCGTCATGCCAATCCAGAGCTGCGTTTTCATCCCCGCTGTTCCTGAAGGCTGGCATAAATCTGAGCAGTCTTCAGCACGAAAACCTCCATCACTTCAAGCAGCTGCCAATTTTGCTAGCGCTAGTGGGACCCGGGGTGAAGCTTCTCTTCCCGGGTAGGTGAAGCAGGACCTGGGCACCTGCGCAAGGTCAAGGTGTCCAGGAGGGGTCTCCAAATGGTACCTGCCTCCCCGGGACACATCTTGCCCTTCTGCAAGCCCGAGGGTCTGCAGCTCAGCTTCTCTCCTCCTCTTCTGCAGAAGCACACTGGAAGCGCATGTGGCTTCTGGGACTGGATTTTACGTGATGCACAAAGCTAATTCCTAAAACTCGCCTCGCAGGAGATACGGCCAGGGCTGCCCGCTGCCTCCTTCCACTCCCTCCTCTGCTTCCCTTCCCTTTGCTGCTGGAATTAAATAGGATTTTTACTTTAGCACCCACACCTGCAGCTGCTGAAAAGTCCTACTGGAACCACTCCAGCAGCAAAAGACAGGCAGGTCTGAAAGGATCTTAAATCAGGGAAAGTTAATTTCCTTTCTGGATAGTAAGGAAGCTGCGAAGTGAAACACTGCTCATGTTTTCCAACTGCGGGGAAGAATCAAAGCAGCGATCACAGAGACTTTTCCTGAACCTAAGAGCTTCTAGACCAAGGTTGAAAATGTACAAAATTGTGCTGGGACCTGAATTAAAAGCAAAACAGGCTACTAAAACCCACACTAACTTCCATGACCATTTTTAGCTCCATCCTCTGAAGGAATTAATCTTAAATGCAGGCTGGGACAGGAAAAACAGAAAGAGCAGATGAAACAGCACGTATGGGACATTCATCTGACCTGGTCATTTGGAGTTGTGTGAGAGCAACAGAGTTGTCTAGATTACAGAGGCTCAAAGTACCGGGGGTGCAATTTTCACAGTGATACAAGATCCTATGATTAGATTCATTCATTTGTAATTGCACTGGCTTCAGAAGCCAGTGTAGCTGTTATAATGCTATATATAAGGCAAAGAGTGGCCCCCCAAAACAGAAAATAGAATTTACTCCCCAGACCTCTTATCTAACAATATCTGAGATGGTCACGGTAGGAAATTAAAGTGTCAAATATGAAGTTAAACACATTTCTTATTGTGAGGCTTGCTTCTTGCATATTATGTTCAATAAACTTCTGCTGTGTGATTTAAAAAAAAAAAAGAGGAAGTTTATAACAGATCTGTATATGTAGTTAAGAGTAAATTAATCGAGGAAAGGAATCCACTCATCTATAGATCCTAGGAAAAAAAAGTGGTTGTTGTGATTACAGTCTGCATAACTAAGCAGACAAACAGTGTATCTTCTACTGACACAACAACTTTACCTCTTTTTCCCCCCCCCCTAATACGTTCCAGCTGAAGGGCTTGAGTTTCACTGCTAGCAGCAACCACACAGACGAACTCGTGGCATAATCACAGAACATAAAAGCCAATAATGGGGATTCAATTAGTGGTTTTCAAAGGCAGAAGAATTTTTCTGCCAAATATCAAATTGTTCCTGCAGATAAGGCACCCAGTGTGTGTCAAAACTGCCGATCTAAATTTTCATGTCCACATGTCGTTACAATTTGTTATGTCATCAGCAATGCCTATTCTGTACATGTCAGATATCAAAGGCAAGAGGCACGGGCGGGCTAAGGCTTACCTTCCACGTCGCAGCGTTGCGTCTGAAGTAAGCAAACATTCGCGTGAACCAGTTGTAGATTTCATTTAGTGTTAGCTGTTTTTCTGGAGATTCGAGGATGGCCTTGTGAAGCAAAGTGATTGCAAGATCAGTTGCGAGCACACCAGCACAAAATACACTCAGGGTTTTATTTTACCAAACACAAAAAGGAAAGAAAGGAAGAAAGAAAGAAGGAAAGAAAGAAGAGATTTGGAGCAAAAAATCCAAAGGAGGGTTTTCACAATATGAACTAAGATTAATGGCTGTATTTAACAGTTCAATGGCAAAATTCAAAATGGAATTATCTAATTGTTTTGAGTTTTTATTTCTGTTTCCTTACAGAAATATTAATTTATTAGTCATTCATAAAGCAGAATCAAAGAGAAATGCAAAACATTTCACTAGCTGATTAAAGCTCAGTAATTATTTAGAGCTCAGATTAATTCTAGGGATCAGAGATTACTGTAGCTTGTGATAATTGACTTGCCATCTTTAAACAGGCTCATTTTCACTGTTGTGTGAAATGAATTTCCTAATAATCACATCGTATTGTAATACTTAATCAAAAGCAATTATGTTATATATTGCAGTTCTAAAAACCCTTATAGTAAAGGTTTGAGCATTTGAGCACGCTTACATACCAAAGGTTTGAAAATCTATTTAATCCGGAGTGTGCACATATAGGGAGGTATTTTTTTTCTAATCCAAATGCGTGTGTTTGGCTCAGCTTACCTGTCTAATTAAAGATGCATACGTGAATGGTGGTCTAACTTCTGCGTTCTTATAAAATTCTTGGTTCTGGGCAATATCTGCTAAATAAGAGCAGTTGTTCTGTTATCACCACAGCCTGCCGCTGCCAGGCTGCGAGCGACAGCAAGCCGCCCCACCGAAGGGGCTGCGCCACGGGAACCCCTTTACCTGAAGAAATGGGGACGTTGTATTTATCCGAGTACCGCCTCCGGATGGGTCCGACGTTGTGCATGCTCGTGGTAGTGATGACCGACGGTCCCTGCGTGACGGGAGTGATGGGCGCAGTCGGGGTGGTGGGAGTATGAGGTAAGCTCTGCGGAGACGCCTCGGATGCGGTCTTGGAAAGCGTGACGCTCGATACCAGATTCAGCTGCGGAGGCAAGGACGAGGATTTCGTTACAAATGGCATTTCTGGCTAATTAAGGGCTGCAGAGAAAATTCTCAATAATGGTGTCTTCCTTAGTTCGAAGCAGACAACACAGCCTCAGCGCTTGCTTTGGCACAATGTGCTGTTGTAACATCTCCGTTTGGAGCCAATAAAGGGGAATAAATATATACATTTCCGAATAGATTAAAAAAAAAAAAAAAGAATAACGTACGTAGCCTGCTGCCAGAACTACAATCGTGGAGTTTTATCTAAATCTTAAAACAAGATCTCACACAGTACATAATGATTTCAATATTTTATTTTAGTTCCATTGTTTCACAATCTAACCCCGCACGTCTCTTATTTCCATGCTATCATTATGCACGGCTTCTAATCAATCTTCTTGGCTATTTCATTGAAGGCATCAGGCTTAAAATAAAAGGCAAGACTTTCCTAGGGATGTACTAGGGAGAACTGCAATCTCTCTCTTCAGCATTTGGGCTTCCTCCCCCTCCATTCATCCATTTTAAAAGCAAAGCCCAGAGTAGGTTAACACTGGAATAATNGAAGGCAGCAGCGTTACCTGCACGAAGCCCAGCCCCGGACAAATGGCAGCTTGCCACAGCAGGCTCTAAACCACAACTGCCTCTGGGACTGTGGATCAAACCCAGCTCCAACTCAAGTGTTTTCGATACACAACCCTATTTATACAACCAGCATCCACACTCCTCTGACCCTTTTTTTTGGCCCTACAACGCCCTTTGAAAGACGATGCTCCATCTCAATAGGTCACTCCTGTTGAAGTATTTTAAACAAACAATCCCATCTCTTAACTACAACATCAGAAAAGACGACTGAGAAAAGGGCTCTTTGCCTACTTCCGCATTTCCTTCCCTAGGCGGTTTTGCCAGTAATATTGGTGAAATCCTGACCCCATTGAAGTCAGTAGCAAAAATTCCTACTGAATTTAAGAGGGCCAGAATTTTACAACTTTCGTTCGTGATAAAATTCCTTTTTGCTGGACATTAAACCTTTTCAGATGAAGGCAAGGCACACTACTCAGCTATGCCCCCAAACATCTCATGTTTATCCATAAGGCACTGTATTAATTTTCCTCATATGAAAGTAACTAGATAAGAAAACTCCTATTAGCATCCCTCGTATGAGTTAATAGCCACAAATAACATTTCTTTATAAAAATAATAGGATTTATCCAAAACAAAGGTAGTGGACAAGAAAGAGCTCTAATATTACACAAAGGATACCAACACAAAAAGCCCAACGCCCACAGAAAGGGCTCAGCTGAGCGACAGATAAATTGTGATTGCTTTTCCCTCCCGACGGCGAGAGGCAGCAAGCCGTGGGAAGCCCCACCACAGACGCCCGGTTTCACCAGCTCCAAGGCAAGGAGGTGGCGAGCAAACACGCACCCTCCTGTGCAGGTGCTCACAAACCATGCTTCGCCTTCCAGCGGGAAATATTTTAACACTTTGCAGCGAGGCCGGAGAGCGTGAACCCGGCGAGGGATGGGGAAAGGTGGTGAAATATGAGTACTGACCTCCCAGAGGCTCCCGCGTGAACCGCTAAATGCAGCCCGGAGGTGAGCACGCCCGTTCAAAGCCCCATGGCGCCGGGCACTGCCGCCACATGCCACCACCGAGAGCCCGGTCCGTTTGTTGACTGGCGTGATTTAAGGACACTGATTAGGGACACGCATATAGTAATGTCTCCCTGTTATCCATCTATCCATCTATTACATATGATAAAAGGACCGGTGACGATAATAATAGTACAACTGACAGGTCTCACCATGAAATTAAATCTACTGTATTTTATCTCAGTTTCTAAATGGACATTTTAACAGTCCAATAACCGCGAGCAAATCTGCATCAATTTTAAGTGCCCGTCTCCAGCGCCGGCTCGGCAGCCGGGCCCTCCTGTTGGAAAGATCACTGCTCGTGCTTCATCATTACGGCTCCAACTACTCCATTTCAAAAGAGCCCCCTTCCTTTTTCAGTGTGTAAAAACTTAACATTTAATCTGTTTCTACTAGGGAACCGCGAGAAAGGATCCGCAAAGGTCAGCATTCCCTGCTTAAAGAATTTGAATTGAGTTAAATTTCTTTAGGCTTTTCAGCGTAGGTAGCAACTAGGAATAAACACAGAAGAAGACGAGCAAAGAGGGGGGGCTTTAACAGGCTTGACAAATGACACTGTGATTCACACCCACTGCTGGGCTGCCACTAATAAGCTACAGAGGAAGCAGCCAATCTCAGCTAATTACCAGATAAAATTGTATTGTAAGGACTCTAATTAGGAGATGCTTATGGAGGTGATCTAATGATTAAACGCTGCATCCGAGTGACCCCACCATCAATGTGCAGTGGTGCAAGATGTCACCGGAATATTTTGTAGAAACAGTAATTTTATTTCAAGGAGGGGAGGCAGTAATATTTGTAATAATGGCTATGAGGTAAACTAATTAAAAGACAGTTCCTAAAGGAAGACTGTGGCTTTGAGCAGCTGTGGCCGTTCCAAAACAAAGTGCCAAGTCTCAACAGAGGAGCTGCAGTCAAGTGGAAAATTTCTGCCTGACCTCTGCTCTCGCTATTAATTTGCAGGAAAACTAATGACACATATACATATTCCCACAAAATTGTTCTAATTGCTAATTTGCCAAAGGAGCCCAGTTTCCAAATTAAACATGACTGCAGTCTGTGAGGAAAGAGAGAACAAAAAGCTGGAACGCAGCGAGTGTGCTGCGTTTCACCTCCGACGACCATTTGCGAGCCTGAACCAACAAGTTAATGAAACACGACCTTGTCGATCGCTAGCAAAGTTTTTCCTTTTTCCGTGTTTTATGTGATGACACTCTCCTCCTTCCAGCCGGGGTCTGATCCCTGACGGTGCCGTTACCAAAACACAAGCTCGGGTAAGGGAGGAGAGGGCTGCGCTCCCGCCCCAGACCCTCGCTGCTGCCTTCTTTGTTGCCTCAATAGCACGAAGGCTGAAAAATCGGTTGTGAATTAGAGCAGAATAACAAATTATGAATGGTGTTGGTTTTGTTGCCATCTTGAATTATTAACCTGAATGGTAAACTATTAAATCTTAATATTGGCATCAATTAGAAACGTGAAAGCGGCGGTGGATGATTGTGCAGGGCAAAGATCAGGGAGGGTACCAGGCTGGGAGGGTTTCTTTTCCTGATGGAACCTCGACACGGTTTCTCCTTGTTTGCATTTTCTATTTAAAACCAAGTTACTATGATCAGAAAAGTTGTTCGCGTTGGTATTTTGCAAACAGCCCGTTTCCCACATACCGTATTTTTTGGATGAGGTATCATTGCTGTCAGAGGGGAGGGAGCCTAACTCATGGAGTTAGCACTTCAACGAGCAACAACTCTTGCACTGCGATAAGGCACAACGTGGGGCACTCTCCAAGTGCGCGGGAGAGTACAGACCCTGCACCAAAAAGTTAAGTGGTTTTGTAATGTTTGTACTGGGGATGGGGGGAGGGAGGGTTTCCTCCAGCCTTAAAAACAGAACGAAACAAAACAAACCACCCCAAAACCCCAAAACAAGAAGGGGGAAAAAAAAAACATCAGAAAAACCACCGAACTCCACAAGTTTTAGGTCCTAAAACTATGCAAATTCAATCATTGAACCTTGCTGGATGCTTTGCTGAGTTTTGGTTTTTGAGAACATTTCCTTATACTACTTTAACTTAATCATAAAGGTCGTAATTGTTTCAGTGTTCAATATCCTCTTAGAATTTTATTATTAACCTTCCCTTTCAAGAAATAGTCATGTCTTCCTATGAAAGGTGAAGACTGAGTCATTTTCTTTTTTTTTTTTCTTCAGATATAAACAAGGCAGAGAGGTAACCCTCTCCTTCACCCTGTAAAATAGATTTCTAGTAAGTGGCTCTCCCATTAGGGCTCAGCCTGATTTCTTTTTGTGTAAACATTTTACATGACAATAGTGGCTGCACATAAAAAAGACTCTGAAACTCTTTCAAAAGAAACAAAGAAAAAAAAAATATATATTTCTAAGCATCACGGTGGGGCCATACCCACTGCTGCAGGGCAGCGACTCCTCTGCGGTGGATGCTGCCGCTCTGGTCCCAGCTGGGGCTGAGGATTTCTCTGCACCGAGTTCCTGGGACTGAAACACTCTGGAGAAGAGATTCCTTTTCTTGACACCGAGGGTGGGAGAGAAAGCTAACGCTGGGCCTAAAACTTCGTTAAATGCTGTGTCTTCCTCTCCCATTTCAGCCTGGACACATTAGTGTATCAGACGCAGAGCCTGGCAGGCAGCGATCACTTAGCAGGTGTTGTTATTGGCAGGAACACTAAGGAAACCGAAGCTGAGGAGTGAGACTTAATGAAAACCAGTATATAAAAACAGCTTTTGTTGTGCTTGAGAATCTCTCTTTATTGCTGCGTTTCGTTATTTTCTCAAACTATAAAGTAAGGCTACAGCAGCTAAAATGCTCAGTCATTACCTCAACAGTTAAAGGACTTTTTTTTTTTTTAATGCTTTGTTATTACAGTTGCTAAAAACAGTATTTCAAAACTGCTATGGTTAGGGTAAAAAAAATACATTAAAGAAGGGATATCTAACAGTGCATTTTATTTAAAATGCCAAAAGTTCCTTAAAAAGTTTTCTGTCTATTTTTAAAAGACAGTTACAGCGCCTAGTATGCAGAATTACTTGTTGGTTGATGTTTTTTCCTTTTCCTTCCCTTCTATGAACTTCAACATAAGTTAATCCCCCAAAAGAAAGCACATTTCCATTTCAACCTATTATGCTGATCACTAACACCAATGAAAACAGCATGTAGGAGAAGGTATCTTAACAGCAAATCCAGAAAGAAAATTCTTCAAAAATTGTTGTTCTGGCTTTTGTGTTCTTTTTTTTGGTTTTGGGGTTTTTTTTCTAAACTTTGAAAGTTCACCTTATAAAAATATGTCACAGTATATTCCTTCACAGACAGCTTTGTTCACACTTTATTCAGGTCCTTTAGTCTCACCAAAACAACACACGCAGCAGCAACAGGAACAACTCTTCCTGCTCCAAGTGTTAAGTTGTGAGATATGTCCCTTTTCTTTTAAGTGCTGCACCGCTGAGAATTTTAAATATGAAATTGGACATTTTTAAAGGTGGCACTGAGCACCGCCCCGGCTCCTGACACGCTCTCCGTCCCCAGTCCCCTCCTGTCCACCCCAAGCATCAACAGCGACCTCCCTGCGTCCGTACCTACCTGCCAGAGATTTAGGCTATCCACCGCTATAGTACATAAGAACACGCTTAAATCTCATCAGCTTTAATAGGACTAAAGAGCTTCACTGAACAGATACCTTGCGGACTGGTGCAGTGACACGCACGGGCCACTCCACCACCCTTCCTAAGGTCAGAATCACTTTAGCAAGGAGCTAAAGGCACCCAAAAGGTGGGGATGTGATGGATGGACATGGCTAGACTGGACAAGTAACCCTTCCCTGAAGCTGGGCGAGTTTTGAATCGACGCACGACCACCGAGAACCTGGCTGTGGTCCAACTGGTCCAAAACCACCCGCTCAGCTACTGCCAGAAGCCCAAAAGGCAAAGACGGTACCAATGGTCAGTGTGGATTACAAATGGCACGTGGTTAACACAGACGCTCAGTCACCAATTTAACCTGCCAGTACAAAAACAGTTTAAAAACAAGCATTAAGATCCTTTAAGCAGAATAAAAACATTTCCTCAGTCATGAAAAGGCTGTAATTTTAAATCCCAATTCACTGCTATGTTTGGATTCGCAGCCGCTCTTTCCTTTAAAATCACCGATGTACAGTAATATATTAATTCTAACATACACCTTGCATTAGTTATGTTGGCAAAAAAAATTAATTACTGGATGTAAAGAATACTTCGCACTGCAATAACGGTCATCAGATCTTTTTACCAAAGTCCTATCCCACTGAGTTAAAAGGACTAGGGTCTAGCACAGTCTATGCAATGCCTGTGTATTTTTTTCACTAGGAAAGCACAATTTATGCAAAACACTATACTTCTACGTTTTATAATTAATTTTCAAATGCTTCACCTATACATATTTTAATAATTTCTGATTTATCAGATGGTATCTATAATAAATTTTTCTATATTTCAATAAATGAAAAGAAGGCAGTTTCAATCCAACAACAGAGTGCCACACAATATAGGCCTGTCAGGCACCAATTTTTACTTCTAACATGTAAGTTAAAGGATAAGGAATTTATAATGCTGCCTGTGAACGAAACCACTTTTCATACACAAATGTGATTTTTTTTTTCCAAAGGGTAATACAACAGTACATTTACATAAACTAATCCAAACAATCTATGTATTTGACAATGGCAAACCTCACACAGACTGCCTATTGTTGGTTTACATCTTGGAGTTCTTTATGTTGGCTTGTAACACTGCTCTAGCTGTCAAAGGTTTGACTTGGACTCTAAATAAATGGTTATAGAAGTGCTGTGCAGCGATATTGGACTTCTTTGCAAAAGAAAACCTGCTGTGTATGAATTCAAAAGCTATTAATTTTTCAGTCAAAAATATTCATGCCTATTTCTTTTAATAAAGAAACACTGTGCTGAGCAACTGAGAGATAATGTTGACTAGTGGTACAGAATTTTCAATAGAGCAGTTAAAAATAAATTTAGTAGGAGGTCCCCAACAAAGCTATAATTTTCCAGAATGTAAAACATTTTTAATACTAATCAAGACAGCCCTTCTCCCCCTGCGTTCACTTTT
>VZSZ01011752.1:601698-609198 GCA_013398815.1 Ibidorhyncha struthersii
TTTTTTAGATTTTTTTTTTTCCCCACTGCTTTTCCCTGTTTATTAGCTGTTAACACTAATCTTCATGGCGACACCGCCTGGTATCTCCTTAGCCTACAACACCCGCGAAAGCTTCCTGCCCTCCGCTGCTGAGCATCGATCACGAGCTGCCGTGCCAAACGCTGCTCGCCTTCTCATGATTTCCTCCCTTTAGTTTTTAATCCTTCCTCCTGAGGGGCACCGCTGTTATGAAAGGCCTCAAGGCAGAGTGCTTTGAGACTCCCAGATTATTCCGCTGTTTTAATTTTTAATCCAGTAAGAGCTATAGAAACCAAACCTCCTCCCCATTCTGTTGGGTCTACGTACTTTGCCAACAATGCGCTGAAGCATTTGCATTCAGGCTGAGATGGAGGCGAGGAACCAGAAGAATGCTATTTTTATAGACACTGTAAGTAGTTCCTACTCTAGAGGGCTGGTATCCACCGGATCAAGCGATTTTCAGCATCTCAACAGCTTAAACGGAAGGGTTTACACCTACCACTCAACTCTCTCCAAGAACGCACCGAAACTTCCCGTTGACTTTGACATCTGCTCCAGTGTTGCTGAACAGCCTGCAACTTTCTGTCTAGTAGCCCCCCTATGCGCTTCTGCAGCCATTTATTTCCAACTACATGGAAACTGAGAAATCCTTTTCTAGTAAAAATGGGTGCGCGAAGTGTTTAATGATTTTATGTTCTCTGTCTCTGTAATGTGTTCTGTTTCAGACATTAATTTTGTCTACCAACTGCATCTTGGCAGGCTACCATATTTGCTGGGTTAATAGTCTGACTCCTTTTTATTTCTATCACCATAAATCACACATATATGGGCGTGTGTTTGCTTTATTTATAGAAAAAAAATCAGTCAAAACAGATAAACCAATACTTTGTCATTATGCTGCATCATTGCATATTGATTAAAATTGCTAGTACTAACTATAGATTGTCAACGCTCAATTAATTTTCACACAATGACTCAAAGCAAAATCAAATAAAGCCAGTGTACCTTTAAATCTTACAAATCTTAAAATCAAGAAGCAAAGCACTCTCTCCATTTTGAATAATCACTGGAAGCTCCGAGGAACATTTTCAGCATTAAGAGGTTAGGAGAAAACAACAGCTGAAGAAGAGTCATTTTGGTCAGGGGACGAGACGGTGGATTTCCCTGGCTTTGGGGGTACCCAGGAGCTGCCTTGGGCTACAAAGCCACTTGCTTCCCCCGCACCCCCTTTTTTAAAGGGGAATCTGGGCCTGAGAGGGTTTCCCTTCTCAGTTTCAACAGTGTAAAACATGATACTGGGTAACTGCGATTATCATCAAAACGTGCAGCTAGAGTCTCTTCTACTGTAAATGTCTGTCACACAGGGAGAAAGAAAAATAAATATACTAAATAGATAATTTAATTACATCTCCTTCCTAACACTTCCTAAGATTTCATGCAAGTTGGACTGATGCAAAGCAAGTTACAGGCTAGTTATGTGAGGCCAGAAAAGGGCCCAGTGCATCAGCTTTAGACCAAAACTTCTTTCAAACTCCCTGAAAAGAGGGGAACGATGAAACCCGGGTGCCCATGGCGGTGCCTCCTGCAAAGCAGCGCTTTGCATCTCCTCACCGCGACCAGCCCCGAAGCGGGCCACGCTTCGCATCACACGCTCCGGTGGGGAACAGGAAAGAGAGGTTTGTCGTGAGGTTTTGTTTGCTTTCGGCACAGTTCGGTACTTACGGGCTGAGGGGTGGCTTTTGGTTCAGTTGACTTCACATGCAGGTGTGTCATCATGGCTTGCAGGCGCTCTTTATCTTTTGCAAGCTGAAAGGGGGGGAAAAAAAAATCCTTTGTTACTCCTATGAATAAAAGCCAACCTCTGCTTATTCCTAATCAAACAGCTGGCACCGAGGCACGAGACAGAAGAGTTTTATTGCTGAGCAGTTTGGAAATTGTATATGGTCTATTCGTGAGGTAAAGCTAACGCGTGGTGCTGGGTGTCACTATTTCCCAAAGCAAAATGCATTAGCCCTCGAGTGAGAAGAGCTAGACCTGCCGGCACCAAGAGCTTCACTCTAGCCCTGACAGCTAAAAGACAACAGTGAATCATGTTTATTAACCAGCCCCACTCCAGCTCAGGAGGCGCAGCAGAAAGCAAGCGAGGCAGCGGCTCCGAGCGGCGTCTGCCTCCTTTCAGACCAGAAAACAAGCGGCACAGATGAACTGTGGCTTTTACGTCACGTACAGGGCTTTGCGGCATGTGCAGCAAGCGCAGAGACACCGGTGGTTAAACCACACGAGGCACCTCTGCGGGGCATGGCGGGCGGCCTCGGCTCTAGAAAACGCCTTGCTTTTACTTGAGAAGGTGGCACAGGCCCTCGGCCAGCCACCGTGGGCTGCCAGGCTGGGAGCCTCTGCAGGGGCACCCCAGCATCGGGCAGGAGCAGCAGCATCCCTTCGGCATGCACCCGAGGGCAGCAGGGTGGGAAAGGCTAAGCATCAGGAACTGCCCCAGAGCGCTCATCTCAGGGCACCCAACGCCCCAGGACCAATGCTTTCACCCTTCCTCATCGGTCACATCCCACCCAAAAAGCTGGGGCAAAGCCCCTGTTCTTGATGTCTCTTGCGTTTCTTGGTTGAGATCTGCACCAAGCTGGTGTCTTGGGATCACACCATACGCATCCTTGGCCAGGACGGCTTCCCAATGCACTTAGAAGGCACTGGCCGGACACTAAACCTCATTATTTTTGGAAAAAAAAGTTTTCTGTGTGCGCGAATGGGACTTTTTCCAGCTGCTCTTCAAAAAAAAAATACAGTGGAAAGATATTAAGAAACAATGCTAATGAAAAAGGGGTGTTATTAACCTACATGCCCAACATAAAGACTCCTGTTTCCAGCAGGACTTGGATCAGGTTCTTACAAATGACAATTTTTGCAGAGCTGCGTTTTTGCTTTAGACAAGCCAGATTCCTGGTGCCAAGAGGAGAACTGTGCTAGCATTCCAGCAAAACTTTAAACAACCTGCCCACCTTATCACCGTCATCTGTTTGTAGCAGTAAAGTTGGGCTAAGTGTATATAAAAGGAGACTTGGTCATAAATCCCCATTCACAACCTTACAGTCAAGGTTGTCTTGCTCTCCGCAAGGCGAGGGGTTTCCGACCGTGCCAGAAAGGTGTCATGATGGGATAAAACTTGGCACATGGGTTTCCAAGACAGGAATTAAATAAAGGAAAAAATGGTGTCACCGCTGCGTGCTCTGGAAGTGCGGAAGCAAAATCACTGGGCTTTTCAGACGGCTGCTCGTTTCTTGGTCAAAAACCTCAACGGCAAGAGAGAAAACCCAACACCTAAAGCAGATCACCTGCAATCTCATCGCCAGATCTGCGCTGGACTTCACAGAAGAGCCGAAGGGCAGCAACGAGCTCTTATCGTAGCGCTGCAGCAGAAACTTCTCCCTCTGAGAGTCCTCCGAGGACCTCTTCAGAGAAAGGAGAGAGGTCTCACCCCTCAGCCGCCGTGCTTCACACAAAACAAATTAAAACCGAGAAATAGTTGTACTCTCAGCGCGGCTCTGTTGTGCAATCTCTCACTCGTAGCAGTCACCGGGCACACGGGCTGCTTGGCAGGGTCATCCGTGCATTAAATTCTGGTCTGCAGGCTACTGCAGAAGAACAACATCTTCTAGCCAAAATAAATAACAGACAGGCACCTGAGAGCTTCCTGCCTGCACCGGCACGGCGGCAGGAGGGAACGGCAGCCGGGCAGCACGGGCGCACCCTGCCGCGCTTCCCCCAGGCCCCCTCGGCGAAACGGAGCGATGCACCTCCCTCCGAACGGCCGGGGTCCTTGTTTGTAGTGTTTTTGCTCATCATCTTAGCAATGCTTTTAATGCCGTTTCTGGTGGATGGAGGTTATTAAAGATCCTCTCGACATTTCAGGCAGACACACGCTAGCATTTTGTCATAGTCTAGGAATTCAAACACTCACCCAGTTAGGCAGGAGTTTAAATTATGAAAAATAGAGGTCTCTCAGTTTCAAAGCACTGAAGAGAAGTAAAAAAATCTGAAGAATTTCTTTAAACTGTTTTTCCCCTAGGTCAGGAAGCAGTAGCGATATGAAACTAGAATGTCACTAGTAGCCCCTCCGGTCAGTGGGGTCATACAAAAGAAGGCATGAGGGCTTGCTTGGCCACTGATGGGAGCAAATTCTCACTGGTGGCACTCACTGGAGTGCAGATGATCCAGAAATGGGGATTATGAGTAGACTTGCTGGAAAATGCTCTTGATCTACTGGTAGTGTTCTTGGGCAAGGGCTGTTCTGCCATGTACGAAAGGATGTGCTCTGTACAGGGGGTCTGAGGACTATAATATAGTGCCATGTGAAGCCTCATTCTTTTTTCCTATATCCATTTGGAAAGTTCTGCATGGTGGGAGTTTTCAGACGGCCACACAGTTCTTCATGGTAAGCTGGTTTCGTGAGGTTTCCTTCACCTCTGTGGGGTACGAGCACGATCTAGGTGCCTAACTGTGGTTCACCAGAAAACACACCCTGAACAAGCTTTGCAAACTTGGACACCAAGACACATGCCTTGCCCTGGAGAGGTTAAATCCTAAAGCTCCACGGGAAGGAAAGGCAGGAGAGGGAAGGCACAGAAAGCACAGGCCAGAAGGGGCTCAAGGTGGGGGGGCAGCAAAGGAGTCTGGCAAGCAAGAAGCACGAGAGAAGACATTAGGCAGAGATGATGGAGAAATTGCACAGGAGGAAAAACAGACAGAAAACAATGGCAAGGAGCAGGAATGTGAGGTTGGAAACCCAGTGAGGGCATTCAACAGGAGCAACATGGCCACATCAACTGGAAGGGGAGATCGCTTCAGCAGCAGGGTTTTGGACAGACCGACAGAGAACGCAGCCAGTCACGGGCAATGCAAGAGACAACCAAGATGTAGCCTCTTCCCTCCCGTTACGTGCCTAAGCTGTGCAGTAGAAAGGTTTAGGACCCACTTTTCAGAAGTGTCAAGGGATGCTTTAGGAAAACAGGCCCAAGCAGTGTTTCTGCTACACTGAAAATGGCCAGCTGTCTTTGTGTTCTCCCATTAGGAGATACTTTTTTAAACTTACAGCCTTGTTGCTGTCCTGAAACGTTCTTCCACTCAAAGGTGGTGCTGCAAAATGGCAGTCCTATTCCAGCTAAGAACTAGCTAAGGATAAGGATATGCTCCTGTGTTTGTGTTTTACCCAGCAGCCTGATTCTCACTATTTATAACGGCAAGAAATGATCATGTCATGATGGTTTAAAGAAAGTGAAATATGAGATCTCTACCTTGTCTGTGATATTTTAAGTATTTTTGTGATGGAAATGCTGAGACCAAAGCTTCGAGACACTTCCGCAAAGGGGCATTTGCAATCCAATACAAAACAGATCTGACCTGTTTTTTTCAAAAAGTTAATTTTAAAATTGCTTTCTTTAAAAGACATTACGCTTATCTCTGTCTACGACACTGATGAAACTATTGTGTGTAAAATAAACAAGAGCATAAAGAAAAAAATAAAGGCTTGCATTTGGGCCCATCACATCTAAAACCTGAAGCGCATCCCTCAGGTGGAATGAATTTATTAAATTCTACCCCTGTCTTGCCGGGGCTGCACACGGATGAATCAGTGCGGCATTTAGATCTTGCCATGGTGTTGGACCCTGAACAGCATGGGATACTTCACACCTCCACTGGAAGGCAAAGTTTCTCGTCAGTGCTGAGCACTGCGGGTCAAGTGGGAAAGGCTATGGGTCCCTCTTCTGCCTAGCTCACAAAGCTCAAACAGTTGGCCACAGGGCTTGTTGTTGCCACTCTGTTGGTAACCGCGCCACTGTGGGAGCATCAGGTCAGTGGTCTTAGGCCCCCTGCTCCTGCTCCAACACGTTGGGCACTGCAGCCAATGTCCCTGAAACCCCTGCTATTGGGCCAGACTTCTGTTTTATTGCGGTTCTGGGCAAAAACAGGTCACAGCCAGACAAACCAGGTACTGGAGGATTAAAAACAAATCCAGAACTTTTTGGCCCTCACACCACTTTGAAATTACGTTCCTGTCTTGGGGACCTTACGCTGCCTTCCCGTGCAATGACTCTAAGCTAAGAGGTATTCCCCAGCGCTTCACAGGGGTGAAGCTGTAACTATTAGTCACTTATAACAATTAGTAGAATGCACAGCTGATAAAATCTTTCAAAAATATTGTCGAAGGCTTATGAAGAGGTGATAACCAAGTTTCATCTCTGTCCTGTCCAACTGTTAACACAGGGCATCCTCCTGTAGTACCAGGCACAGCCGTTCCCAGCAACTGCAGGATTAAAGCTTTTCAAGCTCACTCTAACTGAAGAATCTAGATTTACCTGCAGCCTGACTATTACTGCATCTTGGTAAAAGATTATCTCATATCTTGGTTTACCAGGAAGACTGCAGATATTTTTTTTTTTTCCCCTAATTCCCGAGAAACTTGTTAAAATAACAGACCACTTCTCATAACATTTTCTGCAAGACTCTGATATTTTATGACTGGTAGTTTGATTTTTATAAAACTGGTATTAAAATAGTTTATATTGCTTCAGCTAATAGTGAAAGAGTGTCATGACCAGCGTGTTCCTGAAAGTAAAATTTAGGCAATATCTATGAAAGAAAAAGGGTAATTTGTAAGATAAGAAGATAAAAGACATTTTTTTAAATGCTTATCTTGAAAAGTAACAACAAGAAGTTTAAGTGTGTTTTTGCTGATTTTTCTCTCCAACTATTTGAAGCTATAAATGACTTAACTCAGTAAAATTCCAAATGTAATTATCTTCTGTACTTAGCCCAAGGCTTTCCATATATCTCTACACTGCTGTCTTGCATACAAAATAGGTTTTTCAATAGCTGGTAACTATATAATGTACAACATTGTTTTAATTTCCCCTTCTTCACTAACCTCTTGCCTACACACAGAACACACTGTCGAAGCCGCCCAGCCAGAGCAGCGAGGTGCAGGGAGACAGACAGGACTCAAAAGCATTTGGAAAGGCAGTTACACAAACACGTCATACCTGTGCATCGCATTCAGTATATTCCAATTTACCCCCTTTTGGAACTTTTAAAAACCTCATTGGCTACAAATAGCAGAAAATAATAGTAGCAGCAGTAGTAGTAATAATAATAATAAATACATGGAGAGTGTTAGTATATGAGAGACCATCAAACAAGGTCATGCAGTGTTTTGAAATCAACATCAACCATTTCCCCAATGTATCAACAACTCTAAAAGAAGGGGACCATATTCCGCTTGCCCCCCTCCGCCCCCCCCTCCCCGGGTGAGTAGAAAAAGCATTAGATAGATACTGATGGATTTCCAATCAGTCAGCCTGTTTAAGTTTCCTATTTCTTTTCAAGTTACGGTTTAGAAAAGAGGAAATGAAGCTGCAGTTTCTTTTGACGGTTTTTAAAACTACTACAAGAAGGTTTTGAAAGCCGGTTTTCAAT
>VZSZ01011752.1:614198-639483 GCA_013398815.1 Ibidorhyncha struthersii
TTGGCGGAGGCTTTTAGGTCACTGGGTTTTGGATATTACAGCAGATGAAAATCTTAGAACCACAGAAACTTCAAAAATGTCAACTAACTCGAATCTCACCCCCATCCTCAAAAAAAAAAAAAAGAAAAAAAAAACTTAATGATACTTCTCTGAAAAGAGTCGAACCTTTTTATGAGACCTGTTGCCAATATTAGTGCCACCGAATGATCTCATCTTTCATTCTGGCTAAATTCCAACACACAATTTCATTAACCCAGGTACTGCAGGTGATAAAACTCATTTTTCCCTAAAGAGACAGCTAAAAAGTACCAGTTATACATTTATGAAGTACCGGCAATCAAAATTATGGATTTTCTAAAAGGTTTTTAACTACTTTTATTGAAAGGAAAATCGCTGTCTCAGACTTTTGTGACACTATTGCTAATAATAAATTTTACCATTTAGACATCGCAGTAATACGGTAGACAGTGTCAATAAAAGTATGAAACAAAGATGATCCTTGTCTCTTAAGTAACGCTTTCTGATTGCACACCGGAAATTATAATGTGAAACATAAACTAAGAGCACCTTAAGATATAAAACGCAGTAACGCAAGACAATGTGCCTCGCTACGTAACACGCCAGGCGCAAAAAACATTTCACCGCCCGCGGCGGGCGGGCGTTTGAGATGTTTTCCTGGAAGAAGCCGAATGCGAGAGGAAAAAGAGTATTTATATAGGGGTGTAAAACTAAAAATGAAGGCGAGGTGGTCGGGGGTGGCTTGCTGTCCGAGGGATGCTCCTCGGGGTCCGGGCTGTCCCCGGCGGCATCCCGGGAGCACTAGAGGGCACTGTGGGATTTGGGCGGCCCCGCAGCGGTCCCCAACGCCCCCGCCACGGCCGGGAGGTTCATCAGAAGGTTGGTTGTAAAAAGAAAACGGGAACCTTGACATTTGAACGGTAATTCCGAATACGTGGCAGGCTGGAGGGGGGAAAAAAAAAGTAAAATAAAAATAAAAATTAAAAATGCTTGTTTGTATCCCCCGGCCGCCGTGGAGGGAACCCCCCGGCAGTGGGATGGGTGTCCCGGCCGCCCGTGCATCCTCTCGCCCAGCGATGCTTGAGAGCTGGGGAGGTTAACTGGGCCCAACAGAAATTNGACGAGCCTTTCCTCTGCCCTTGCTACCTATTTGATTAAAAAGTCTGTGTTGTGCTAACTGCAGATGATTTCACTGCAGAACATTTTGACATGCAAATGATAGCAATTAATGCCTTTGAAACAATTTATGATTTCCGGCCTACTTCAACATGTATTAGCATATACCTGGTTTCTTTAATATACACTTTGTTTTTCCAAAACCACAAACATAGTTGCTGGAATTTCATGTGGAAGTGCTTAAGGGGTTGAAAGTTAACACCTTTGTGAGCTGAGCGGTCTCACAGTTGCTGCTAAACAAAAGCCTCTTTGTAGAAGCTTTCCCGAAATGTTTTCTTAACATGTTCCAAGTAGTTTTAGGCAGGCAACTAAAGTAAACAAGATGTTACCATGATAAAAACACTTGTGAAAACATTACAGAGTGCACTTAGTCGTTTCTTTCACATAAACTCCCCTTCGTTTCATCAAAGTTAAATGCACACGAAGCAGATCACTAGCATCGCTTGCAATAAAGGATTGCAAGATCTCTCACAAAGTCTGTGTCCCTCTTTTAAAGAAGATACTTGATTTTAAAATGGTACAGCCACGATTAAGCACACCTAAACCACAACAAAATTAAAATAAAAAAAAAAAAAAAGGGGGGGGGGGGGGGAAGGGATAAAACCATACTCAAACATCTCCGTTTTTTGCCCTGGATGCCCCGACACCTCGCTGAATAAACCGCCCTCCCTCCAGCAGGGACTTCCTGAACGAGCTGCCGTATAAGGGGTACGTATTTCTATCTGCAACCGCCTTTAAACACATGCAAATGGAATCAAGGATATCGTCAATTCTGAAGGAAAGTCGCTCTGTGCTATTAATTGCTCCTTTCGTTGCCGCCCGCGAGACGGGCCCTGGTTAGGAGGCGAGACACGTGTGCACCCTCCAGCCCTCACCTTGGCAGAAGGCCACTAGGTCAGCGCCGTGAGACTGGACTTGGTTTTGGTTTTTCGGGAGTATTCCGGAGCACGCGGGGCGCTCCTGTTTCATTAAGCTTAGCAGCAGCCCCCGCTGCTATCAGTTAGCTCTAACTGATACCGCGTCACGTGATAACCAACGGCTGATGGATTTAAAAAAAACAAAAACACACCACCCCCAACAATGCTAAAACTGCAACTTATTTCAAAAAGAAATAGGGAAATAAATGTGTACAATAGCCCGTGTATCTGCCGGTTCTGATAAGCATCCTCCTGTTGGCTGTGAGTGAAAGACAACTAGGATTGTTATTTGTACAGTATTTATCTTTGAAATCAAGGGCCCTGTGGTGTACCTCACCTTGGGAACAAACACTACAGAACGATCACAGAAGAGTGTCAAATCTCTGGTTTTGATTTACCAACAGTTATGATATTTCTTCCTCAGGAGGAAAAGAAATGAACCATGTTTTAGACCTGTGAGTCCTTTTTTCTCCCTTAACTGCAGAATCATTTTATTGGCATACAGGGCTTTCATTCCACATGCAACTTCTCTTTGCTTTTTCTAACAGACCTTTTTACCAAGGTAAGTGAAATTAAGCAATGCTCAATTGATACACAGGCTGTATTTCACTTGGTAAACAAGAGCTTTTCTCTTGAGGGGACTGTCGAAAGAGCTTCACGGACTATACAAGTACCAGAAAGAAACTTCAAGCATCTACCTGTTATCTTTTCATTGAGCAATGAATTCTGATAAATGGCAATATAATTTAAGGACGGACGCTCCACAGGAGACTTGGAAGGCTACGGTATCATTTTATGAAGCAACGCTTGCTTCCTAACAGTGTCAATATGCTGCTCGGGGACATTCATTTCTGCATTCGTTCTGGGTTAAGTATCACTCTGAACAATAAGACTTTGTCTGGACACTGTAGAATTTGGATAATGAGAAAATTTACACGAGCCAATGGGTTTAAGAAAGTCGCACAAAGTATTCCTGTTGAAAGGTTTCAATGGGGAAAAAGAAAAGACTGACGATACACGAATGATAAAAAGAATCAGAACTGCTGGAGCTGGGAGGAGGTGGAGCCACTTTGGGTCCAGCCTGGGCTGGTAATGGTTTTCAGGTTATCCTTACCTATTGATTACCCCAAGTATTTCCTCCAGGTGAACTGGCGGACTTGGTCTACTTGCTGAAACATCTCCAAAATACCATTTAAAAATCAATCTTGCCTCTACCCATGTCACGTGACTTAAGAGCTGTATTTTCTACGCACGGTCACGTCGACCAGTCCACCACTCCATGAGAGATCTTCCTGAAACCAACAGATCTAATCTGGAAGAGGGGACTACCACAAGAAACAAAGGTGGCATAATCTGACCTTCTGTGACTACATGCATTATTCTGATATCTAAGGCTACCACAGCACTTTTCCCTTGCATTAAGTGCAATAAAAATTAGAATTGTTTTAAAGGTCTAAAAGCTATAGTATAGCATATGAATATGAATGAGCTGGCAAGTATGGCGAGATTAGCATTTATTTCACTTAAGTGAACAACAGAATGAATTAAAAGAAACAAGGCCACCCTTTATGGAAATTTATGACTAGCACCTTCTTATTTTGTAATCCTCTTGTAATGAGAACCTTGTCATTACTGTACCATCCTTAGTTGTAACATAGGTTTGTACCAGGACCAGCACGGGTCCTACTGAGTTCAGGAGGGTTTTGCCACTGGAAGAAGAACTGGCCCACTCTGTTCTGAGAGCAAAAACCTATCTGCATCATCTAACATCATCCCACAAACATCCTCTGCTTGCTGTCGCCCTTCCCTCCCTCACATAAAAATCCAGGGAACTGCCCCAGAAAGAACAGATACGGCTGAATGTTATGGGACTACTTCTACTTATCCATCCTGAAGAATCCCATGTATATATGTGGACTAACTTCATGAGATCACCACTGTAAATGGGAGGAGAATTTGTCCCTTTGTGCATTTACACCATAATCATTGCTCAGGCAGTTGCTCTTCTGTGCTCTTACAACCAGACAGCCACAGTACTGGAGAAAAGATCAGTGCCCAATAACCCGGGTGCACCCAAAGCGTACGTGTACCTGGCCATCTACCCCGAGAGAAAACTCTCTTGTGATGGGAACACCTTTTGCTCCAGCAGCTTGGAGGGGTGAGGCTGATGGTTTAGCTGAGGAGCAGCCACATGTAAGTTATTAGAGCTCTGTTGGTCCTTCCCTGCACGAGGATGCGCTCATTACCACATACTAGTCCATAACACACTATTTATGCAATGTGTAAAACTGTGTTCTTTGGCAGCAAGGAAAGGTCTGCAGCAAACTGCAGGGGCCCAATTAATATAATTATAGTTTATTTTTAGTAGTGTAGACTTTGTTCATTAGTTACTTATTTGACATAAATTAAATTTCACGTGATGTTCTGCAACTCTCTGTTCAATTATGGAGTTAATTTAAGACTAAATTTCTAAATTAAAGTGAAATCAAGGTTAAATCAAGGTTGTATTGTTTACATTATCAATACTGCAACTTTAAAATTATTTACATTAAAAAAAAAGGCTGCGGAACTGCAAACACTCTATAGCAATACACTGAGCAAGACCATACTTTCCCCATAGGGCTAATTTACTATCCCCTGTTAAAATGTTCTTGAGCCTGATCCAAAAGCCACTGAAGTGAAAGGGAGCTCTCTGTTGACTTCCGTGGGCTTTGCATCAGGCCCACGGTGAGGGACAGCACACAAAATTTCAGGGCATGCTTTCTGTACAACGCGAGCACCAAAAAAAACCATCCTTACTTTAGAAACGACTGGAAGTCTTCACATACTGCTTCACAGCCTGGCCACTTGCATACGCCGTGTCCGTAGAGCGGATGGCTGTGCGAGTGCTCCTCGTGGGATAAACTGGAGGAGAGAAAGAGAAAAGAGAAAAAGTGGCATAACTGAAGTTACCGTGCCGATTAATCTTCACAAAGACTCTTACGAGCAGCAAACGACAGATCCTGAAACATCCCTAACATCTCACGGTACCCACCTGACTCTGCCCATGTTTTTTCAAAACAGAATTAAATACCATTTGCAGTGTGAAACGTGTCATTCTTACTTAGCTATCCTCCTACATTTCATTCATTAATTAAAAGCTTTGTAAAGAATTTAAATTAACATGGACGGGGGAAGAAATCATTTGACAGACCTGCTTAATATCCTGCCTGATATTTTGCTAAGAAATTTATGAACATTGCATATTTACAATTCAACTTCATCAGGACAAAAAGTCATCTCCATACAGCAGTGTATTCTTATAACACAATACAAGCAGACTGGAGGCTTTCCTCATCGCTATAGAGAGAGGAAAAGCACCGAGTTTGCAGCCTTGGCTTTCCCACCATGTTATTTATTTACTGGGTTGGTGTTTTTTGTTTTGTTTTGTTTTTTCTTTTTCCCACTTTTTTTTTTTTTAACTCTTACAGGCTGTTTCTTTGCACAAGTACATCCCCCTCATGTCCCAGTAAAGAAGATTCAAGGTGTATTTTCAAATACAAAATTCATCATAAAAAAGGAACCATGTAATCAAAGGATTCCTCAGTACGAGGGGTTAGTGGGGGCTATTAACCTTGCTCAGATTTGGCAGTAACGTCACAGAGCGCTCTAACCACTGAAAGCAGGGTTAAAGAAAAAAAAAATCATATGATCATGAAGGGGTTAATCCTTCAGCGGGATTCCAATCAATACGTAATGATTTGGCTGCACTGATCCAAGTCATGAGACGCTTTGATCCGGGCCATGTGGTGCTCAGGGAAATGTATCTGTTGCACTAACTGATGAACCATATTCTAAAATACCTTCTTTATTCAACTTCTGCACGGAAACTTCTTAAGTAAAGGAATTATTTTTGCAACCATTTCCATAACCTCAGTTGACTTTAAAAATAAAATGTCAAAATAATATTGAAATCTCTATTTTATGCTCACACACGTATCTATTTTTCATAGCAAATCTTTTTGCTACAGTATGCCTGGGCTGTATTATGAACTTCAAACATACACAAAGGATATGAACACATACCAGCATCTAGGTGTGGCTTTTATGACTTATTTTATCCCGGATTACAGGTAACGTTATGGATAAACGCCTACTTTTTGCCATTTTACTTTTATATACATGTGGAAATGCTGTTTATTCTTGTTCTGTAATATTATCTGCCCACATACTATAACAAAATTGTGCTCTTGTATTATTTCTGGTGCACTGGATAGCAAGATTACCATAGAATATAGCCCAGAGATGTCACCCCAAATGCAAAGAAGTTGCAAAAGAAATTCTTGCCCAAATTCTGCCACTTTTGCCTTTAGGCCCAAGGAGAATCTGAAGATAACTGAAGGTGGGGTTTTTTTAAATTATTTTAATTTTTTAAAAAAGTTAAAAAAAGGTACAGATCTGACTGAAAAAGGTATTACGAGTTGTACATTAACCTAATTCATTATTTCATTAAAATCTTATTTTTGGCTGTTTACAAATAGTTCTTCAAGCATAAATACACATATGCAGAAGGTAATTTCCTAAAAAAAACCACTGTAGGTGAAGAAACTTACAAAGGCCTTTTCTATAAGGAAATATTACACTGGTTTAACTTAATTAGTTTTTTTGAAATGTACACGTGGGGAGAGACTCTATCAGTTAAGTTCTTTTAAAAGAACAAAGGGACCGATGCACACCTTGCAAGGAAATTAGAAAAATGCTACACCACACATGTCCTCAGCCGAGAAAGAGGGAGGATGGCTGAAGGAGCACCGTCCACCCAAGCCAGACCGGCATATGGCCCGCCATACACATCAGAAACGAGTAATTCAGAAAAGAATGGGTTTTATCATCTGCTTCCATCCCTGAATACAGCGAAGGGTGAGAAAGTAGGCTTTCATGTTAACACCCCATTAAAGTCCACGATGACTATGTATGAGAGTTACGAGTTCAGTGTGTTTGACAGAACCCCCAAAAATTTCAATGCATTAATTTACACACCGCACGTTACCCGTCCACCAGGATGGCTGCAGAAACGCTGTGTGACGCCAAGTAAGGAGTCGGTCCCCTGGGGGTTTTAAGCACTGTAAATCTCATTATAGTATCAACAGGAGTCACATGGCTTAAACCCCCAGCAGGGTTTTTTAAAGTTTCTCTGTGAGAGCCTAAAGGCCACGGCCAAGTCAACGGAAAGAGCCCTACCGAGATTTGTATTTATTTTTTAAATCCAAGTGAAAATCTCTTTTCCTTCCAGGGAACTTGCACAAGACAAGACAAACTATGTAGGACATGATACCCTGGTATTGTGTCCAAAGAAAATGATGGGATGACCAAGAGAGTATCAAACTGTAAACGATGCTCAGGATGTCAAAGTCGAGTGCTGTCAAGAACCAGAAAGATTGGTGTTGACTGTAAACGGGAACTTAAAAGGTCATTACGCTAAGCGTAACACACTTAACACCTACGTATAGCTTCCCCTGCCACTAGACAAAGCAGAGTAACTACTTCAACTTACCAAAAATAGACACTTCAAAAAGAAAAAGACAGCCCTCCATATTGCAAGGCAAAGGCGGGCACCCCCGTAGGCAGCTTCTCCCACCCCGCAGGGGGGGGTTCAGCGGTGCCTTTCGGTGACCTTTACGTGTCAGTATCGGATTACTGCTATTTTATCCATCCCACTTTTGAAGATGTTCTAGACTGCCACTCGTTCCCTGATAGAGTCTTAAGAAGCACCTCAAAACAAAACGAGGAGCGGGTTTACACAGAAGCGGATGTTAACGCACAAAGGATATAGCCAGTGGAAATGAATAGAGAACTCTGTTTAACTGATCTAAGTACTCACTTTGTTTGAGCAAACAGAGGTGGAAAATGAAGATTTTAATCCAATACATAAACAAACAGCTTTGTGGGCACAATGCAAACCTATAATCTTAAATCGTTCAATGATATTTTTGTCTGCATGCAAGCACAGTTACTGTAGTCTGGATGCATCCTTGGTCTCGCTGCCGGAGACAGACTTTCAGAAGATCCGAGCATTGGCAAGCAGAAGCAAGTTTTAGGTCTGTTTGATTTCTAATGACACATTAGAGTAGGTGTTTGTTTCTGTCACCCTCTCATTCCCAGGAACACATATTCGTGGTTGGGTACTGGTGATGCAACACGAGTTAGTGGAAGTGATTTTATAACAAGACATAATTTTCAAAGAAGTAAAGGAATAGATGATGCAAAAATCAAGATTATGAGGTTTTTTTTCTCTCATCATAAGGTATTTGCATACAAAATACTTAACACTAGAATTATTTCCAAATAATGCAATAGTGCAGCATTATTACATCGAAGTACAGCAAATAACCCTCTGGCAAGTAAAACATCTTGCGTAAGTCACCTTATTCATGACATACGACAGAGTAACGAAATCCAAGTGGGAAGCTGAAAACTGCAAGTGTCCGCTTATTTTCTGCTGCCTCCAGCCTGGTTTCCAGTAAGGAGGGGAGGGGAGAAGGACCAGGCTCTTCCACAGCTCCTCTGGGCTTGCTACATAGAGGAGAGGCGTTTCTACCTCTGCCTTTTTCAACCTACGTTGCTTCGTAACCCTGAAGGATCTCCAGAGGGTCTGGAGGCAAATTCACCACCTTCTCCAACAGGGATGGCTGTCGAAGGTGGTATGCGCACAGCCCCGCTCACCCAGACCGCTTCAGCCACTTAACTTCTGGAATCCATCTGCTGTGCTACAGCATCACCAAAGAATCACACTCTGGGACACAAAAGCACGGGAGATGGAGAAACCACAGAGAGCGGAGCCCCCAAGGAGAGCATAGTATACCCCAAAGGCAGACAGGAACACACTGGGTATTGGGGGAAGCAGTGACCAAAGCACTAGCATGAAAGCTACCTCTGCTGTATGATTTAATTTGACCCTTACTAATTGTATGAAACGGGGTACCATGCTCACACACCCTGGCAAAAAAGTCATGGGTGGATATAAAAAACAGCTAAGCAGAAGCCTCAGTAATAGTACTTCTGCCACACAGTGGACCGTATTTTAAATATTCAGACGCTGACATACTGCATATTCCGCTCGCTCTCTTCCACATCTGCTTGGGCCAACGATCTCTGCCAAAATACTGGGGGAAGTCAGTGATGTAGAGAAGCATCCTTGATTTTTTCTATTACAGTTATGAAGCATCTGCTCACGTTCTAACGGTGCGGAGAACATGCCTGAGCCACCTGCACACTGAAAAATCAATACCACATCTCCTGCTTTCCTCTTGGAAGGGGTTTGAGCAGAGCACCCACAGAAATTGCAGAATTGCCTGTTTCTTTTCTTTTTTCTCTTCCATTTTATTTCATTTCTCAGGGGCAACGGGAAATGACCACATTTGCGCCAGCTGCCGTGAAAACGATGTTGGTGTATGGTCCAGGCAGGAGCACAGGACTCAGTCTCACCCCATATTCACCCTCGGTCTGATGGGGATGGCACAGTCATCAAGGCAAAATGCCAGGATTTTGGTCCTGTACAGGAGGAGGAGAGACACAACTGGGAACCAATACAGGTCTCCCGTATTCGTGACTGCCTGGTGAGCTCTACAGCCCATCAAAAGGGATTGATGGAATAAAGTTGGTGAAAATGTCACAGTTCTGAGTCAGAAACACTCGCTGTACTTGATTTAAAATCAAAACGGAAGCAGTAATGATTAAATCCTTGTACCAACAGTACTCAAATGCAAGTTCCTGCCTTCATGACAAAATCATTTGAATGGATGTGTTTTGCAGTGAAGTTGCACTGCTGTAAATCCCTCTGAATTCTTACTAAGGTGGCTTAGCGCCCCTTTCCTCTAAACTGTGAATTTAAAAAAACTCCAATAATTAAAAATAATAATAATTAAAAAAAAAAATCAAGGAAAGTATTAAGTCATATACTTAAATGGACTACTTCTAGATATGATTCCGTCTAAGCCTCAGTAACGGCCCAGAAAGCAGGTATTTGATCTGAGCGGAGAACTAAGCAGGGTAAATGCCTCTTACTGCTGGATAAAACTTAGCAGAGGGTCGTGGGCCTTCGGGAGAGGTAGCATTTGATGTGCGTGGCCAGTGGCAGCTCTTTCGAGAACTGACTTGCAAATTTTTGGATGCTTTTTAAAGCTGAATTTCTCCCCTTCCTCATTACTTTAGTCCACATCCAGACCTAGGACTAGGAGAAGCTCATGTTTTACATCAAGCCCTATTGGAAGTAGCAGGAGCGGTATATTACATTTTAAATGACTACACCAATTTAAGACAAATCAGGTTAAAACTGCAGCCCACAGGCTGAAATCCTGTCTTCTAATCGGTGTGTGCTAACTTGTATCCTCGTGTAGAAAAAACCCAGAGCCATAGCACTGCTGTTGTAACACAAGGCCAGCCATGCACCCCAAATCTCTGCCCCCCATCCTTACGTGCCTTGTGGCACTATTCTGCAAACGCCTGTTGCAAGGAGAGCGCTGGAGCATTTGCAGCAAGACTAAGAAGAAACCTGGCTAACGTTCCTCTTCTCCTCTACCCCCATCCCCACTGCAAAGAGTGTAACCAGACTGGGTAATTATACGCATCATCTTCTGGTTTTGATCTGTGCACTGATGGATTGGGTTATTAATCAACATTATGACCTTCCAGCACTCCACAAGTACTAGGTACTTCTCCCAGTGGCACCCTCTCTTCCAACCCTGCGGCAGAACTGCCACGGGGCCCGGACAGCCACTGCCCTATATCCTTTCCTTGGAGGAACTGAGCGTATTTCTAGACCATTTAAAAGAAATGCCCATTGCAAAATGATAAAAAAAAAAAACCAACAACCAAAAAACAAACCAGTATCAATCCATCGCTTATCTCAGGTGGAAGTTCCATTCCTGCACTTGAATTAACGAGTTTCTCTACTATTTAAAACTCTTTTTTTTTTTTATTTCAACCTTGTGCCTAGGTACTGTAGCAAAAAGTACATCAAATATACCCAGACACACACAATTTGAAACGCTGGATTTTAAATTCCAGCTCTGCTAACTAATGAGAACAATTTTTTCCCTCTTCTTCTTTGTAGCATCACTTCATGTACTTACATACCATAATCACATCCTCCTAGAGCCTCTATTTTTCCAGGGTGTAGATGTTTAATTCCCTTTAATCTGTCTTCATAGCCTATTCCCTCCAACTCCTTTATCATCCTAGCTGCTCTCCTCTACATTTGCTCCAGCTCCTCTTTATCCTTCCTGCAAGAGAGTGGCCAACTGTGCATCACACTCTCAATGTGGTTTAACTGGTTCCGCATAAAGCGGAACAGGAAAAAAGGAGGACTCGGATGCAACACGCATGTTTATGCCTCCCATGACTGCATTCACCTTTTTAAACGAGACACGGCACAGAGTGTCCCACCTTGATTTCTCAACCCCGATTATGCCTCAGCCATTTCCCACACAACCGATGCTGAGCAGCTGACGTGTCACGTCAAACCAGCAGTTTGGAATTTTTATTTCCTAGCTGGGCTACTTTCTACTTATCCATGCTAAATCTCATTTTATTCCTCTCTGAACAGCCTCCTAATTTATTCAGATGAAAACGGATTGATTCAGTATCTTAGTTTAATTAGGGAAAAAAATGTGATCCTACCACTTTCTTGGGTTTTGAGAAGGGAGGGGGGTTCTGTGAGGGTTTTTTTTTTTTTATTTTATTTTGTGGGTTTTTTTAATGGACTTCCAGCACAGCAATCTCATCCCTCTTACACACCCAATTCGTATGGCAGAGGGAGGTGGCAATGGCAAGGCTTTGGCCCCAATTCAGCAACGCTTTTAAGAACACGCGCAAATTTAAAAAACACAGGATCTAGACCTTGGACTTCACAGAGGCTGAGGTGTAAGATTACATATGTACATACGTACTTTGTAAAAAGATCCTGTTTGCCAACCCTATTTTACTGTAATTTATATTCTGTTGTTACATTTAAATTTATAGTAAAAGAAAACACCGAGAAACAAAATCTATTCTTGTTTAACAAAATTATATTCTGTTACATTTGGAGTTGAGGCAAGTCTTTCACCAGCAATACGTCAACAAATATGATTAATACGGACTATTCACGTCAGTATTTTTCACCCCGTCCCACAGGCACAACAAAACCCGCGCAGAAGGTGACTGTCACATCGCATCCAGCCTGGCAGCTCGCTGGGTGAGCCTTCACCCACCGCGTGCCCCTGCGGCAGCTAGGGACGTGCCCTTTGGGAAAATGTTTGTAAAAAAATAATTAAGATAAATAATGACTCCAAGGGAGAAATACAGTTAAAGCATTGAATTCTCTCTGCCACATGCTTTCCCTCCGAAGAATGCTACTTAAAAAAAGCACTAAAATCGAAAAGGACACAAGCCTGCTTCCCCAGGGAAGCGTGCTGAATCATACAGGTAGTGTAAATATCATATGCTGCTGCAGGTGCTAGGCCTCTATTTGTTTATGTTTACTAAAAGGCATAACAAATAGTCACAGTAAAACAGAACAACATTTGGCATTGGAAATGATAAGATACCAGAGCAGCCATAAATCTCATTCACTTGTTTGGATGTGGACCGCCATGCAACGCTAACGTAGAAGCCCCCCCTCTCTTTTCAGGGAGACCCTTTGCTGCGATTTGCCCCTTCCAGGGGGGCAGCCACCAGCTCCTGGTCGCGATGCACGGCACCGAGGGGCTCAGCATCCTTCCCAGGTACCGCACACCCAAGAAAAAACACAAGATTGGAAAAAAAAGAAGAAAAAAAAAGGGGGGGGGGGGGGGGGGGNTTTGCAACTTCTGATTTAATTCACAGTATAAACACGGAGGAAAATGTTTCTTCCGAGCAAGACTTCCTGTAAACTGTTCGTTCGAGCGGCGCAGGGCGCAGGGCTGCTGCACCTGCTGATTAACCATGCGCTCCAAGAATAAACAAAACCCGAAGCCTGCGAGATTGTTCTGGAATTCGCTCAGAGCTGATTTTTCCTCCCCCCATGTTATAAATTGGATCCTACGATAAAACAAACAGCAGAACATAGGTTGCTGAGAGTTAAAAATCTACTTTTTACACTACATTGACCACAGCACCCACAGGCACAGCTACAATGTCTTTCTATGAATGGGACAGATTGCCATATGGATGCAGACACCGAACAAGCTGTACAACTCCTGGCGACAAGTGCCTAGGGGACTGTCCTATATTAGCACCACCTGTGCTGTAGAAATTGTGCTCTGTGTACGAAATGGTATTTAAGGGCCCATCATGATGTTATTTTTGAGTACGCACAAAAAGGAGAATTACAGTTAAAAAGAATTTGCCGGCTAGCGGATCTGCTGCTCAGTTCCTGAGATCGTTTCCCAAAGGAATAGTTATCTTCTTTATTCATGCAGCCCAAAATGACAAGCTGCAACACATATACACGTATTAGCAGTTTCCCTGCCTGGGCTTATACCATCATTTTAATGAGAGGAATACACTTTATAATATACATATGTCTTTCCTGATGACACACAAGCAATTACACCCCTCTCCCCCTAAAAAACACCAGCTATATGGAAAAACACCCCCTGGCATTACACAAACGTTGCTCCAGCAGCAAGCAATGCCATATAAATTTTCCTTGGGCTCCTTTCCCCCACCCCTCAGTGTGCAGCAGGTAGAGCCAAATCCCGATTACCAAATTTCAATGTGCATCTCCCTACTTTGAAAATATAACCCTGACTGACTGACAAAAATAGAGCTCCAGATTAGCACAAGACGTCGAGGGAGGGGGGAGAAGGGAAAAGGACGTCTGAGCCGTACCTAGCTGCTGTACAAAAAGAGATTTCCCCCTCTCCAAACTGCAAGAAAAAAAGGATGCCAAGAAAAAGAAAAGTAAAATAAATTGAATTAAAGAAAAACAGTTGTAAAGTGAACATTACAACCTGGGAAAAATGATGTCATTTTATTGAGAAACTCATTTTTTTTCCATTAAACCATAGTGAAACGGATAAAGTTTATACAGCTTAATGGTGGAGTTTTACTTTAAATGCTACTCAATATCTATAGCAGTACGATATAACATGATGTAACAGCTGTCGTACTAACCGCTCAATTTTTATTGAACGGCAGAGAAAACAGTCGTACAAAAATCACCTAACTTCTCCTCTACTTTTATGGCATTTTCAAGGGTGTTTCTTTTCCACTCTCAGGCTGTGATATGCATGATAAAAAACTAACACTGTTCTTCATTAGCTCCCTGCTCAGCTCTTTAGGACAGTCAGATCTCCCGAGCAAATGCTGAGGAAGGACAACTCGCACACAGGAGGAAATAAAAAGAAACAGGAATCCATGGCGCAGTAAAACAAAAACAGGTCCCTTTTTAAGACTACTACATAAACACCTCTAATAAAAGAAGAGGACAAATTTTCATTGGACTTTAAGTATTTAGACAGGAATGTTTTAGTAAAAGTTTAACTGCAAAGTGCACGCAATTAACAGAAAGCCATCAGCTACTTCTCTGGTATGTAAAAATAGCATTAAGCTGTATTAAATGCACGTGTAAGTATCTCAGTTGCAAGAAAAGGGAGGAGATATGCAAAACACTCAGATATCAAACAATGATCTGTTGGCCAGATGGAGGAATAAAACAATACATATGCTAAAATTTGGAAAAGTTCTGTTAGGCGTCTGCCAAGGCTCACCCAATCTATTTTAAGTGTTTTCTGATACATTAGCTTAGTGTTTGGAGTTGTACAACTGACGGTTATTACACGGGACCAGAAAGCAGCAAAGCGTTGGCGTGCAGGAGCTCCCCGATGCCGGGGCAGCTTCCCAAGGACGACCGAGCATCAAACACAGCCAAGGGCCACACCAAGTCATCCCAGACCGCTTAACTTTGCATCTTTTGTGGGGAAAAACAAATAAAATAAACCAGAAACAATTTTCCACAGTTTAGAGAAACAGTTCTTTGAAAAGCATGACTTGATGAAGGAGCTGCTGGGCAGACTGAGGAGCACGCGGTGTTGTACAACTGACTTAGCAGAAAGTTTCTCAAAAACATGAGTACCGCAGCAGACGGTAGGTGCGGACAAAGCAAAGGATGCTCCATGCCCCAATTTGTAAAAGCAGAAACAATAAAAAGTGCCTGATGAGGCTTAAAACTGAAGATCAGCAACTCCAGGTTTGAGTCACGGCTGATTTTTTTTTTTCAAAGCTGATCACAGAGAGAAATGACTCAGACGGGGAGAGCACACAGTCACTGCTGGTGGCATCTTTGGTGGGCGAGCCAAAATCTTTGACCAAGGGATCAGGCAGTGGGACGCTTTGGGTTGTACCTGCACATAATACACAGAGATGGCCGAGCCAGCACCCATCGCAGCGTCACCGCAAGTGAACAGCCCAACCAGCCCCACAGCCATCACACCCGCACTAGGTCCAACGAGAAGAAATAGCAGCAGCCTTGTAGACAGCGGGATGGTTTATGGGATAGGCAGCTGGGCATCCAGGCTCGGCGCGGGTCTCTGCTCCAACCCAGCTCCGCAGTGAGGAAGCTCCATGGAGGCACCTGAGCTGCTCAGATCGTGGGTAACAACCTAAGGGTCGTGATGGGGTTTTGTCTGCAACGGAGCAGCCGAGCGCCCTTCTGGGAGGAAAGTCTCCAGGAATACCGATTTCTTAAGGGGGGGATGGATTTGAGGTAACATCACCTAACGCAACTCTGCTAAAATCAACCGCACAGAGCAACTGAGAGGAGCCGACACAGATGAGCAGATTTGATGCTGGCACCAGCGCAGAACGAATGCCAGGGACTACGCGGTGCGGCAGGCCAAGAGAGGATCAGGCCCTGGGAGCATATGGACTGCAGGCTGAACTGTTTCATCCCGAGCATTAATAATGGACCGAAATCTGTAATTCTTAATTGTGCTGAATCCTAATGCCCTCATCTAAGGGCCTTGGGATTTTGATGGAGGATCAGCTGGCGTGGAAGATAACAACAGTAAAACACAATGCATTAAGCCTAACCAGCAGATCGATGGTCTGCCACGCCGTTCCTCTCACTTCCCTTCAGAGCCTTCTCCAGACTCCTTCCTCCTGCAATGCTGGCAAGAAAAAGTCATTTAAAAATCCCCTTGTTTATCCCATCTATTTTTCCTATGAGATGGCTGCTTGCTTATGTGGAAGGACAAGACTTGAGCATGGTTGGAAGGGACACGAAGACAATAAGGGACAAACATGGGATTGCTGACAGATGGAGAAAGATCTCTTGAATACGCAGCCTTTAGCTCCAACTCTTCACCTTAACACTTGCGAACAGATGTGTTTCCCAGACTACCAGGTCTGCACCATCGTTAACTCACTTGTTAACGTACAGTCTCCATCATCCTGTCCCTGCTGCAGCCCATGCCGAACGGTGCCAGGGACAGGATCAGGACACAGTCGCTTGCACCACTCCGCAGCACTCCCAGACCGCCCGGTTTGAGCCCAAACCTAAGCAACCTCCGCTCACGGCAAAGCGCTAAGGAATTCTGCACCATTCAGCTTTTCCAAACAGACCCACATGGGGAATATTCCCAAGTACAGAGCTTTCAGGATGCCTGCTCCTCGTCAGCTTATAAAGTTAGTAGTCACCTAAAGCGACCGGGCCTCCACCCGCTTTGCTTTGCGTTTTTTTCTTAAGAAAATAATCAAGCTCTCCCCAAATAAGATGCAGCGGAACGAGATGGAAAGTGGGTACCGCCCTTGACATTTCTAAGCACAGCAGATGTACTTAACTGGCTCGGGTTATTTATTTATTTACTTGTGTAAAGAAAATGCTTGTTACTGAAGAAGCCCAAATGCTGATAAGATGATGAGAGGTTTGCATGTTGGTTGATGGTCTCACTTTCGCTTATCCTGAGTGAATACAAGTATCTATAACTAAATATTTCCCTTAGGGTACTGATGACTGAGGTATGTTTATTGCATTGAGTGAATTTATATATATAATCAGCACAATAAACATTATTAAATTGTCTGAGTAAAATCAAAGCATGAAACACACAGTCAGTGCTGAATTCTAATGATGCTGAATGCCCATGATTGCATGGGGAAAGGATCTTAACAAGCCTTGATTTGAGCTTTGGCATCCGCCTCACAAATCACACGAAATGTTCTCTCTTTAATAGTGCTGAATATTGATAAATGTCTCTGCACGGCACAACAGGGAAGTTGGTCTCTATTGGCAATCTTTACCAAAGTGTGTTTTTTCCTTCTCTACACTCAAGGGTTTACCCTGAATGATTTAATTATAATTTTCCTTGTGTAAGACAAATTAAAGAGGAGAGTAGGAGTGTCATGCCAAAGCAGATTATTTATCTCCTTAACAGATTGCTGTGCACCAAACCCCAGAGCTGCTGCTGCTGCTACTTACAGAAACTGGGCGAAATGTGGGACAAAAGCATAGATGTAATATACATTTAAAGCCCAAATGAATGAAAGCATTAACCCGTTATTTATAGCTAGAATTGTTTCACCCCTGTGAAAGCCATACACACAGAGCACGCAGAAACCAAGAGCAGCACCGTGATGCTCCCTGGCCCCTGCCCTCCTGCTTCTGAACCTATTTTTGCTTTTCAAACATCCCGGGATGACTCCGGCCACCCGCATGCCGTTTGCTTTTTTTGCCCATAAAGGAGAACCTTTGTCGTCACTCGGCTCCGAGCGTGGCAGCCGTACGCAGCCCCAGCATGGCCAGTGCCACCGGTGACACCAGAGCTGCGTCCCCGCAGCCGACGCAGGACTAAAGCTTCGCGGTGCACAACTGTGAGCCTTGGCTCGCGGCACGGCGACGCGTGGGCATGCCAAGCAGCCAATGAATATTTCTCCTGCTATTTTAAACCCCTTGTTTATAACCAAAATGTGTTTTTACCCAAGATGTGTAGCAGAGCTGCTGCTCACCCCATGACTTTTACGCAGGTGCCTCTGCTGCCCCTGCGGTCAGCCAAGCGCCTCCTGTCTCGTGGGTCTCCAGCAGCCTCGCAACCTCTCCTGTGGGATCAGGAACCCCGTAAAACACGGCCTGAACTGTCCCAGTGACATGTGCCAGAGATGACAGTGATGACAGTCACTCCCACATAACCAACTCGCCTTCTGCAGCCCACTCTTTCTCAAAAGCACAAGAGGAAAGGGGTGGGGGGGAACAGCTTTACAGCACACCCTAAAAGTTAATGTTACCTGTATATGATTATTTATTGCTGCTGGGCAGTCATTATGATGTGGCTGTGCTTAACTGTTAGGACACTTCCAGCTTTTACTATGTGCTTTTTATTGTTTAAATCTAAATAAATAGCTCTTGGTTGTATCAGACCAAAGCTAACAGCCAGTTGCACACAAGATGCAGAAACGAGAGAGGTGAACCCAAAATCCTGCCCTGGCCAGCCCGAACTGCAGACCTGTGTGATGGGAGGCAGAGGGCTGATGTCTCCCTTGTGAGCCCCTCCAACAGCCCCATCTGACCCGCGCCGGGGCTCGGGACCACCGCCACAAGTCCCCTTGTATTCGCAAGCGCAGCTGTGCTGAACCAGCTGGGTACAGGAACATGCACAGGTCTGTCTGCAAGACTAGCCAAGTCGTGCTCCCACCAGACCCACGACTGTTTCTATACTTAACCTTCGCAATCAAAAAATGACCAAAACCCTGTTCGTGCCTGTGCTCTCTTTTCTACGTCCGCTAAAATTTCACCTTCTGCGGGCTTTCAAATACACATCTGAGGGCGGAGCGCTGGCACTCTTTTCTCACCGCTCACTCACCACCTCGAACTCCCTGCCCGTAGATAAATACCCTTTCAGAAAGGAAGCCAGCGCAACACATCTCAACAAGAGGAGTTTCTGTGTCATCTGAAATCCAGGCAGGCACCACGGTGCCTGATGAGACTGCAACAAAACCCTTAAGTGCATCAGTAGGCATTCTTCTGCGTGTAGTCTCCTGCTCTACTTATGGATAAAGATGTAATTCAATCACTGCAGCAAATGGATGGCGTAAACCTTCCATGTACCAAACAGAGGCAAGATAAAGCAAAGTCTGTAGCGCTCTCATTTGTATTCCTAAATATACCTATCTTTGTATTTTGATATTGTAGAGAACTCAATAGATATGTAAGGAAAGTATTACGGCAAGCTTTAACAATACAGCTATCAATTCAGCCACTAAGGATTTTAAGTTTTCTAACCTATACAGTCTCAAACAATACCATCGCATGTTTATGCCCTCTTAATTAATTTATTTGGAACTTTACTAATAAAAACATATGTATTGCCTTGTTTGTAGATCCCAGTTGCCTCCAGGCCGCAATTACAGGACTCGGACACATGGATTTCCAGTTCTGCTTGGCAGTATACACAGAAAATTCTTACTTCAGAACAGATTCCTGTATTTCCACTGCATTTCAAACTTAACAGCAATGGCATACTGTTTCCTCGGTTAGACTGCCATTAGCACGTGCCTCTGTACAGTGAAAGAAGATCCATTTCACCGCATGGGTTTTTGTTTTATATACTCCGTAAGAAAAACATAGATAAAAAATTTATTGAAAAGTCATAAACCCATCTTGTTCAGCTCTATATGCAGCAAAAAGGGAATTTACTTGTTTAATAAACATCAAATTGTTTTTAGTATCACATGTAAGTCTTCATGAAAACCATGCCCTTGACACTTACATGCATTATAAATGTATACGCTGGTGTTCCCCCCCATGTCCTTGCAATGGATATAAAATGATGCCTTACACACACAGAGCCGTTCTTGCAACAGTGGTGCACTCTCCTTTAAAATCTATCTATTCCCAACAGCACTATTTTCTTAATATTAGAAAGATATAGGAAGTATTTATATAGCTTCCCTATCAATCTACTTCCAGACCACCAGAAATATAAACTCCATGGCTTAAAAATTCCATTATCCTCTTTCTAATGAATGAAAGGAGGACGGAAAGACAAAGCCATCAGTTTCCATAAAATCCAGCTTTCACTAGTGTCTGCTATAACATTTCTAGATGGGCAAAGGGACTCTCCTGAATGCAAAGAAGCGCTGCCCTCCCCGCTGCGCCCACGCTGCTCCCGCAGACCCTCCTCCTCCGCTGCCGGCAGCGACGCCGAGGCCGTGGCAGGAGCTGGCACCCACGGCCCGAGCTCCTGGGACCGTCTAGCTCACCATAAGCAAAAGTTATGTTGTTAGACACGCCTCAGTGAAATCTGGGGGTGTAAAGAAACAAACCTGCAATAAAGCATCCTCTGGAATAAAGCAGAGCCCGCGCCGAGAAGCACGTCAACAGACAACCCCTGATTTAAGCCATTTCTTTTAACAATGCACGCCTAGCAAGTATAAATTAACTCATACTTTCAAAAGCCAAACAACACCGGTTAGCTAATTTTATCAGCACTTAAAAAAAATCCGCTTTGTTTTAGAGAAACCTGGAGAACTCGAGCCTATCCCTGTCTTGCCAAAGCAGGTAAATACAGAGTAAAAAAAGGCAAACGTGTTCGATGAGATGGGGCACTGAAATTTGGCAGAAAAACAGGTGGTAAAAAACAGCCTGTACTGACCAACAGACTTCTTTCGTCACCTCCAGCCTGCAAACCCAAAGAACACCAAGAGTAACACCACCTGGGATGCAAAACGCTCTTCACACTTCCCCCAATACGCTTATCCAACACGCTTCTAATTAGCTAATTGTGCCCGCATTGATCCAATTAACAAGCCATAAAGATCTGAACAAAAGGACCATATTCTGCCCAGTGGAGGCTCTATTCAACCACGCCAAAAAATCAGGCAGAGCAAGATGTGGAGGACAAAACCGAGGCCAAGGCGGTTGGCCACCGCTCCCAACCATTTTGCATCATTTCGGCAGGCTGTTCGGAGATGCTCAGGGGTGGAAACCCCACCGGCACTTACCTCTCCCGTTTAGGAGTGTGGACCGATAGCTGTCCATTAGTTGAGGCGTGTGGGTTGATGATTAAGGAGGTCTTAGACGGCGCGGAGGAGGAGACGCAGGTGGTGGACAGGTCCAGGCTGCTGTGGTTGTTGCTGGCTGCCTCCTCCGCTGTGTGCGAGCTTGTCACTTCCTTCCAGAGCTGCTGCAGTTCTGTTGGAATCATGCCTGAAACAAACAAATTGGATAATTAAATCAATTAACAGCTAATTCGGCCGTCTTCAAACAGTAATTAAATCAAAGAGTCAGTAAACAAAGCCTAGTGTTAGTTTTGTGTGTGTGTGTGTGTGTGTTTTTGCGCTTTTTTTTTTTTTTTCATAACTAAAGGCTAATATTGAACAGCGCACGTCTTTGCTAAATCTTCTGGTGTGACACCTGCAATACCTATGCAACGCAAAATCCGGGGTGGGGGGCAGGGGGGGGGCCCACACAACACACCACCCACCCCAAACTCCACGTTAATTATTTTTTGGAATTAAAATTACAGAGGGCCCACTTCCAGATTCCCCACTCAGGCAGAAATCACCCTGAGCTCACAGCAAGACTGAAAGCAAAGGTGGCCAAGGACTGCTCTGCAGTCAGCTTGAGAAATTTCATTTTTCTTTTTTTTTTTTATTTTTTTAATTTTTTTTTTTTTAGGAAAGTGAGTACTTTCTAACCTGTTTTTTAAAGGAAGGAAGGTCTTAGAAAAAAAAAAACCTCAGCTTTATTATTATGACAACACGAACCACAATATGACTAATTTTGTGCTTAAGTTTTAAATGATGACAAATAGCTTTGTTATTAAATACAGTTTTTATTAATCACTTTTAGACATAAATTATGAATTCATATTGTCTTCCTGAAATGCTTTTCAAATTTTAACAGTCAAATTGATTATACTATGATTATTTCATTAACACACCTATCTTTCTCATTAATTTTGGTTTCTCGAACTGCTCACTTAATTGATGGATGTGTCTACTGAAAAACTGTATAACTTTCTATACAAGTAACACTATTATTACCGTCATTTCTTAGATCAATGCTAATGAGCCATTCAAAAGTAAAATGAAAACATAAAATAAGCTTCAAGAAATAATAATAAAAAAAATATTTTTTTTTAATTGTGCCAAAATGGACACCAGGCTTAGGATGCCGCATTCAATAAATGAATGTAATAAATAAATGAAGTGAAAACTTTGCAAACTCCAGTGGTCCAAACCGAAGGCACGAAGGGGAGCCGCGCGCATCAGTGTGACATGGGCTCACGCTGAGATCACGCTTTTGGATAAAGCTTATGTTTGTGACATGATCAAACAAGTCAAGTTTCTCTCACTGAAGACTGTTCCAGTGCTCTTTCAGAGAAGGCCATGGGAAAAAATTAGCAGTAGACACGCATCACTTAAATATTCAGAGAAAAAAAAAATAGCAAAAGGCAGTGTCTGTGTGTTTTTAAAGAGGTTTCTCATCACTGCGCTTCCAGATCATCGTTTGGATGACGGTTCATTGTTTCAGCGTGTTGTAGCATTGGAGCTATCCTAAGGAAACCTGCCATTTTCTGAGTGCATAGCAGCAGCTCACACAGGCATGTATCTCACCAAACCTAAGGTACTGAAATAAAAAAAAAAAGGCAGTATGCATTATATTCATTTGAAACACATAATAAAAAATGCCAAGGTCTAAATTTAATTTATTTTTGTCATTTAGAATACAATGGATAGATAATCATCTCAACGTGATCAGCCAAACATCTTTACTTTGCTAAACTGTTAAAGATTTTAATTATGCTAGCTTTGGAGAGCACTGGTCTAATGAGGCGATAGACTCCAGAGAATCTAAGTGGTTAAGAACTGTGAAATGAGTCTGATAGGATTTTTTTATATTCACCGTGGATCGTTTGCATATCAAAGAGGAGTAAATTATTGCACGACAGACCAATAACCTTCCCCGCCTTTCCGAGAGTAGCATTAACAAAAACAGTTGGTCTCCGGTAACGGTTCACTACAAAAAAATGCTAAGATCCTTAAGTATCTGCAATTAATATATATTACGAAAGAGGCTTCAATTTATACATTAAGTGATCAGATATTCTTAGGACACATCCGTTTCTCTAAAGCCACGTCATTTTCCTTTCATCAGACCCAAATGCCAATTATATTTTGATGGATTTTGTCCCAAATGAGCATTTAGTTATTAGACATATTCAATTATTACTTGTCCCCTGAAATTAAACCTCCGAGCAAATTAAACAAAGAAAAAGGTCAGTACACAAACCTGTGTCCTGTTTTCCTGTATCGGGGCTATTATTTTCAAACACCTTGCGAAGTGACAGTGTGGGATGTATTTTTAGCTAACACGCTTGACAGGACTGTCTGCGCACTAACAATTACCTGTGAGCACGGCTGACCCTTACACCACTGTTTACTCAATTGAAACAATAGTGAATAGACTTGTCTGTTGATGATAACATATTGATATGAGACCATATGAGTCGACACCTATTTTTATTTTCCAGAATAAGCAAATAGGGAAAGAATAACTGGCCTTTTTTTTTTTTTTTTNTGGATTTCTGCAGGTTTTTAATTAAGAGACAGGCTAGCACCCGCGCTCCTCTCCCTGTCCCCCCCCTTCCTCCTCTCCCTCCTGGTCACTTCTGGATCTACTAATGCCTTATCCCAAGGAAAAGCTTGCAAGTCTTACATCCAGTAAAATACATATACACGTAATATTTCTACCTCTCTGTAGACCCTCTAAAAGTCAAGGGGTTTGGTCTAACTTCCTACACGAGTGTTATTCCTATTAGCACTCACAACAACTATACCTCATATTGAAAGAAAAATAAAATACACCCCGCTGTGTGTGGGAAAAAAATGCTGGAGATAATAAGGAGGATTTCAGGCTGGGGTACATTAAATTAAAGAGTTAACTGTGATGACATACAGGTCTGCACACAACCCGTCGCTTAAAAATGACCACATCGCTGACATCACTTGATTAATAAATAAAATTTAAGGAAAACCCCTTTCCTCCTCCTTCCACAAATTTAGTTCTTTTAGAATAATTCTGGAGAGAATTCCTAACCAGCCTGTCAAACTGGGCAGCTGAAAGGTATGCTCATTACTCATCCGGCAAAATGGTTAAATAAAATAATAGAACAAATGGTAAAAGCAAGTCAAATAGATCCACTAACACTCGCAATAAATTATGTAATTTACCATTTAACAGCTTCATTTTAACAGCGAGAGCTAAATTTTAAGTCAGATTCCCAGAACTGCGCTGCAATTACTTGAGATCGCTGCTGCCGGTGCTGCAACTTCGTACATACCAGTAACGGGATTTAGACCTGAAACTGCCAAATCTACGGGAGCAGTCGGGAACCCAGATGTCTCAGTCCTATTATTTTCACTCACCGGTGATCTGAAGTGTGATTTGCAGTTTCATTTTGCACATACTAAAGATCTAGCTCTCGCAGCTCAGAACACTGCTGAAATGCGGTTTATTTTTAAATTGCTACTATGTACAGATGTAAAATCTAGATTATAGATGTGTCTAAATACAAAGCAGAAAAGATTACACAAATATAACATTAAAGGATGTGCTATTTTGTGTAAGACAATAGGCAAGCACTAAAAACTAAAATACAGCTTTAAACAATGTATTAGTTCTAAAAACATAACAAAAAAATCACTTATGAAGTAGCATTCTCTCCTCAGAAACATTTATTACTATTACAGATACTTAAGAATAAAAGCAAAATGCTTTTAACCGAATTCATAGCTACATTTACTACAGGGATGATTTTTTTTATACATTTACAGTATTTCTCTCAGTCTTACAAATTCTTCTGAAAACAAAAGGGCATGATATATGTCTTTTTTTTTTTTTTTTTTTTTTAAATAAGAAGTGTCCATTACCAATTATTTTAAACTATAGCCCTGGCCCTTCATTGCATTTTTCAGGACAACTAGTCCCCTTCATTATGAAAGAAAATGTAGGCACAGGTTTAAAAAATGTATGTTGTGGGGACAGTTGACAGATTACTGCTCACGGAACTCAATTTCCCAACCCCAGGTATCACCGGCTCAAAGACAAACAGAGTTGCTCAACCTCTTTGTGTCCTTGTACCTCCATACCCAGGTGACCATGTTCAAGCAAGCAGAAAGTTGATTTAAACCCCATAATGACATCAGTTTTAAGCTATCGTCTCTCTGATAAAAAA
>VZSZ01011752.1:639501-658647 GCA_013398815.1 Ibidorhyncha struthersii
AAAATCGTGCTGTATTGCAACCTGCCTGAATTCTCAAGTTACTCTCTCCTGCCGCTGCCAAGCCCCCGGCTCCAGCCGCCCCCAACGCTCACAGCTCATTTCCCTGCGAGAACCAGCCCTTTCTGCTTATGTTCACGTCGTCTCCAGCGTGCAAGTCGGCACCCCTTAGGTTTTAAATACGCTTCTTCGCGAGGACTAATAGTTACACTACCCTGCTAACCATATCAATCAATGCCACGACTGCTGAATTACCTACTGGTGTCTCCGATGTGTTACCGCACAGATTACACTTCATGCATCACCACATTCATTTCTTTCACATTACACATGAGCGTGTCTTGTCACTGCCCAATTGCCCTCCTTTGGACAGCTTAACTGATGTACTATACAATGAACCTTACTGAGCAAACTTAATAGTATAGGAGCTGTGGGAAAAATTAGAGAGGTTGAAGCTTGAGTCCGGTGGGTGTGTGGGAACAGCCTGGGATGCTTCCAACAATAAATCTGAGGCATAATTAACACACGTTACAACGTTTTGCAAGTTTAAATGGCATTTCGTCTACATGCCCTTTTTTCCTGGCCTCGTTTCACGCCTTTTCCCCATCACGCCACGCACCGACGGTGCCTGACCAACTACCACTACCTGATCCTACAGCTCCCAGCCAGGCACCACCTTCCCACGCATCAGCCTCCGGCTCCAGCACAGGAACAGTCTAACCAGGCGTCCAGCTCTGGGATGCCAGGAAGCTAAACTGAGTCTTGCAGATGGAGTTGTCAAGTCCTCAAAAGCTAGTTAGGAACTCGAATACCTTTGGCGAGCCTCGCAAAAATAAGCCTAAATAAACCACGCCAGCCACATAGCATGGCAGACTTCACTCCCCAGTTCTGTCTCCCTTTATCCATCGAAGTTAATATTCACCAGCCAAGAGAGTGAAGGGTCTCCTTTTGCGGCTACACACAAAAAAGGAGGGTGAAGAACAGGTGCAATTTTGTCCCGTCCCTCCCATTTAACTGAACAGAGCTGGATGTAAACTCTTGATATGGTTTAGCAACTAGCAGCAGCCCTAAGGCTGCCTTGAAGAGCCCAAATCACTCAACCTGAGCTGACTCAAGCTGTTGAGGTGGATGTTTAAATTTATGATGGGGCAAGGGAAGGAAAAGGCACGATTATTCAGAAATACCAGCATCGTGGCCTTCCCTGAGCCATGCCAACTTCGAACAGTCTGCCTTAATCACAGCAGCCAGAGCTCAGGCAAGTCTGTTAAAATGTCCCAAGGCTTGCAGACAAACCCAGTTAAATAAATAAATAAATAAATATTCAAGGCAAAGAGGAAAAGAGAGAATAAAACCCCGGGTTGCAATCGCTGTCAAAAGTATTATGATTTAAGTAGTTATTGCTTTCAATGTATCGATATCTTTAAAAAACATTGAAAAATAGGGATTTCAGCAAAGCAGTAACTTCTTGCAGAGTGCAGGACTGAATAAAGATGTAGGAGGATCTAATTGTCAATAACACCATTAAAATTAAACTGCGTTAATCCCGGTTTGCCTCCGTGTGGAGGGAGGAACGAAGCTACGATGCACACAGGCAGTGAAATGAAGGCCGTATAAAGAGGCACGGAGAGGAGACACGGCCACCTCTCCCGCTCAGCTGCAGCAAAGGGCAATCAAATTTCTACAGCTGGTCAGCGTGCAGATCAGAGTTCCTCTGCACCCGCCTCCTTGCCGGGCTGGAACCAGAAAGGGTCCAAATAACACACTTAGAAAAGGAAAAGCTGCTCTCACGCTACCCTTAGCCATGAACCCAGCACCAAGAATCGATTAAGACGCCTCCTGCGAAGGATTTCAAGCCCAGATTAGTACCACCAGCAGCTTTGAGTCCACCAGACCGGCTATAACTGTGCAAATCGAATCCCAAGTCCGAACTGCCTGCCTCCCGCCAGCCAGAGCGGTCCACAATTCCAGCGTTACCTTTCTCAAAAAATATCTTTATAATGCCCACCCTGCCTGTCAGGATTTTTCTCTGCTTATTATTTTATGAGCCTATGAGATCTCTCTCTCTCTTACTGAGTGACAATCTTGTGTGCGTGCGTGCTGTCACTTTGCCAGACGGCCGGCAGCTCCCAAACCCCTCACCTACCTTGCGCAAGGGGTTGCAAAGGCAGAGTAGGCTGGCCAGGCTGGATCGTTAGCAGCCCCTGACGCTGCAAAGACAGGAGGTGCTGCTGCTGCAACTGCTGCATCTGTAAGAGTTGCTGCTGAAAGGCCAACTGCTGCGTAGCCACCTGCTGTTGCTGGGGCTGGAAAAGAAAAAAAAAAAATAATAAAAAAATTAATAAAAATGCACGTTTGTCAATACAGAGCAAAGCATTAACTGAGGATTTACAGGGCTCCCTGTCTCCACACCCTTCAACTTCTGATTGCAGTCATCTGGTGTCAAGGCAAGCCAGCGAGCCCACCACCCCATATCAAAGACCCCGAGGCACGCTTAGGTGCTCGAGCTAACCACAGGGCTGCAGTCGATTCCCACCTCCAGTGGTTACTTTCATCCTACCTAAATCCCTCCTGCCATCCCAATTAAAAATGTATGCAGCGTTTCTTGGTCCACGCTACCACGTCACCCTGGTCCACGTGGTCGCGTTTTACCCCCGAAGCAGCTGCGTTTCAGTGGTGGGTAAAGCAAATGCCGCTGGCGGCTGTTAAAGTCCTGGGTAACTCTTCGAGGCAAAGGCACACGTATAACGCGAGAATCGCACCACACGACCACATCACACTTAGACGGAATGAAAAACAACCCCGCGCTGTGCTCCGTTTGCTCACGCAAGGGTTGTCCCAACGATTAAGGCAATACGACTGGCTTAATTTATGGTATTTTATACTTACTCTCTCCTTATTCATCCATCAAGCCCCACAATACTTTCTGTTCTGTTCAGAATTATTCCGTGCTGTATTTAAGGCTGCTACTTCTGCACTTTGAAAATTTTAATTATTCTTACTAGAAAGAAGATGGAGTTGCTTTACTCCACAGGGACGTGAACCTTGAACCTTCGAGGTGTAGAAGAACATGTTGCTTTTCTCACTACTGTACCCGGAGAAGCTTTTAACTACTCTGTTTATCACTTCTGACATAAATAAATGAGAAAAAATCAGACCTTTGAAGAAGAAAAACTTCATCTAATATTGTTAATTAGCCATGACAAACGATGAAATAACATTGTAAATCTTTCATAGAAACAGCCACTAGATTTTAATTACACACATTCATAATTTAGCAAACAACATCTTACTTGAATGTGAGTGTTTAATATGTACAGTACTCCAGGCTTCAGAGTCCTTAATTTTGTTCAGTTAAGGAAGCCTCTAGGTTTTGCTTCCATGCTCATCTTGTATTTTATTTGCTTTGTTCTTTAAAATCCATGAAAGGCTTTGCATTTTGATAAATATCTTTTTATTTATTGTACAATGACAGGAGGAAAACTTTTGTTGTGTAAAACATCAATACATCATGCCAGTGTTTAGCAGTTCCTTGTGCTAGCCAAAAAAAATTAATGTAGATTTCCTTAGTAATTATCTGAGTGATAGAAAGATAATACAGTGCAGTAGTACAATAAATAGAAGGAAATTATCTAATATCCCTAATCTGCTAGGAATCATATCAAGGTGGAGGTCTTATACACATTATGGCTAACAACTATGGAAAGAAAATTAACTCTTACAAAACTACACACTTTCACAAACAAACCCCGGCCAGATCCCAAGCTTTTTGTCGCCCTTCCTTGGCACCAAGCCAGAGGATCACTGGCCCCGTTCCCTGCTGGTGTCAAACAGGGAGGGGGGGGATAAAAATAATTTTAAAAAAATCCACAGGAGCCCCAGGAGCAGGACTGACGGACTCTATCCCCTGCCTTCTCGCACCACCATGCCCCATCAGCCTTAATGCTGCGACCAACTGTACACCCACGACCGTCCTGACAGTCAGTCAGTCTATTTATAAAGTCCATTTATCTTATTTCCAAATAAAATCTAGGACTTCAAGAACACAGCTAAACAAACAGGTGTTTAGGTCTTCTGAAGCTCGGAGAGTTTTCATTTCTTCGCAACAGCTTGCTCAGACAGATCCAGTTGTTGCAACTATTTGTAACAGCACCAGATGAATGCAAGCCCCAGCAGCAGCAGTTATATTAAGAGTTAATGTTTGCCTCCATAAATATTAATTTTCTAAATATATATATACACACTTAATATGTATTTATATATATATAATAAATGGTATTACATGAAAATCTAGTTACAGTAAGCTGGTTTACCTATTTGCCATCTGAGTGTAAAGTTAGCATGTTGGGTTTTGTTTTTTTTTTAAAAAAAAAACTTTATATAAATTTATATAAATTGACTGATGCCCGTTTGGTTGTCTTCTCAGCTATCCTAAGAAAAACTCTTGAACACTCTCTACTTTGAAAAGCCAGGATATAAAAGTATACAAGGCCCATTGTCCAAGAAAGAATTTAAAAGCAAGACACGTTGCCAAACTGCGCTCCCCACCCAGTTACCAAACACAGGATACAAGGCAGTTTGTTTACTTCTCACAATTGAATGCATACAAAAAAGGTCTCAGTGCAGTCCTGTTGTCAGGTCAGTAGTCAGTGTTAAAATGCTGAAATATCCTGATAAAACTTGCATTTTTGATCCCCTCCCTACAGCTTCTGTCAAAGGTCTGTTTTCCTTTCTTAGGTTACTCCCTACTGCCTAACATAAACTGTCACAACTGCCAGAGGACAAACGGCCCCGTTCGGAAAACAACCCGCTCCGTCCCGCGCCATGGCAGCCGGCGGGACCCTTCTCCCGCACCCCCCTCGCCTCGGGGAGACCCGACTTCGCCGGGGGCGATGCTGAGCTCTCTCACTATCGGGCGCCGTGTGGTGCTCACCCTCCACTACGCCACGCAGCCCACCAGTAAAAACCCACCAGAAACCACCTTACTGGGGTCCGTCCGTTATCCTGCTTGGGGGTCCGAGCCCTTTTACCAGTGGGCCTCGGGCTATTTGTTGTGTTTTTCTTCTTTCACGATGGTACGATAGGACAAGGCGCTACACAAAATGACTTGGGGGACGCAGTACGTGAACATGCCTGTTCCATCCATCACGGTACAAACTCAGCCCTCGTTAGCACGGCAGCCGCCCGTCCCCACCGCGNCGTCGGTTTTTAGTACGGGGGCGGGGGGGGGGGGGGGATAAAATGAAATAAAAGACCACCGCCTGCATGCTAATTTAGCAAAAATAACCTCCTTAAGGCAGGGAAACCAGGGCTGAACAAACCTGCAGGGGGAAAGGCGCTGCTGAAATGGGCCTCCGCTAAAGCCGTCGGCAAAAATGTCCCCCCGAAACCCCAGAAAAAGCTGAAGAGACCTGGGCCCCTTGTTCTCTTAACAGCTATGGTGTTAAAATGCTCTTCTTGGAACAGGAAGGAGTCCTTTCTTATTGTTGCTTTCGATAGTGTAATATCAGAAGTGTGACCACAGTAAATCAGTGTGTTAGATATTGAAATGCCATCACATTGTCTAACTTCCCTTCTCGTCTTTTTTAACACAAAGTATTTTTTCTTTAAGCTCCAAGCCCTCATCTTTGTGTCTGAGATGCTCTCCTGTCTGACAACAGCAATTTAGAAGAGTTAACTTTTATCGTTCATTCTGCTGTGTAACTTTCCCCTTCAAATTTCTTTATCTGCCCTCTGAGCTCATCTGAACTTTCATGTTCTCCCAGCATGCAGGCTTGCATTCAAAACTATGTCTAATAGACCAAATAAGAGGTTAATAAGAAGTGGCAACAGAAAGAAAAAATACAATCCCTGGTAACTGATAAGAATGACAGTGGCAGCCCTTTATTGTTTGTCTTCAAATATAGAGTTAAAGATCTTTAAAAAACTAAATTTTGACGCCTTTGAAAAGAAAGAAGCACAAAATAACAACAGGGGGTTATTGCCTGCCAGCCACAGGGGAGAAGCTCCATAATTCTTATTCTCCCTTTTGAAGGCTGTTAGAAATCTGATTCAAAAAAGCAACAGCAGAAGGAGAAAGCCTCTTGAGGCTATCGCCATTTCCTGTGATCATGCATAATGCGTTTCAAAAGTGGGTTTTTACCAATTCTGTTGATCAATTGCACCTCCTTCATATTCCCTCTTTTTTCTGCTGTGTTTACATCTGATGTGACTCAATGACAAGCGCTGTCTGAGACTGTGAAACAGACCTGTCATGTTGATTTATGGGCGCATCAAACCACGACTTGTCCAAACTGAAGCTCGCAGTTCATTAATTAGAGAGTTGTGACTTTGAAGTCAGCTTTCAGACTGTGGTTTTTAACATTTGGCTTAATTTATATGCTCTTGAATGTGGATCTCTAAGGAAAAAACTGAAATTCCCTTCTTGTCTTTGAACTTCTTTTGACCGCACAATAATCATTTCTTTGTCCAGAGTGATGCCTGCATCCCAGAGTCATTAACGCGCATTGAACTGCCACTGATGAGTAAGCCCTACTGAATTAGAAAAACAGCCAGCAAAACAAAGCTGAGAGCATTCTGCACAGTGATATCTCACAATTACATGCCTTCCCTCCCTGTGCCATTTCCATTTTAATTACTGTTAGTCCTTTAGATTTACATTTTAGACACTTTTTAATCTGTTCTCTTTTTATTATAGTGGCGCCCGTAAGCGCGCTATGGTTAAGGTTGTGTCAGCGTTTCCATTATAAACCCCCGTATTTTCAGGGGTTTATAACTCAGCTGGAAAAATTCACTCTGGGTTGAAACTTGGCACAGGTGGCACGATTTGCCGAAATTTCGAGAGGGGGAGGGGGCAGACATGACACACGCGGAAATTGGTGCACGCTTTGAGCAGCGCCACTTGCAGAGCGACGCACAAGCGCTGCCGCTATTGCAGGACATCACGCAGCATCTCGTGCCAAGAGGCAGCTTTCTAGGATCTACCCAAGCCAGCAGTGATGTCAGATTAAACACGAAAGTCTCAAACTCCTTGTGACTAGCGGGGTGACCCCGGTGCCTTAAAAGCAAATATAACTACAGCAAAATTAAATTTAAGCACACCAAAATCCACAAAGTTTAGGACGTGACAGGTATTTTGAAAGGAAAGCGTATTTAAAGCAGAAACCACCCTGGCCTGTCCCCTTCCTGCCATGGACCATGGTAGCATCAGAGCGAGGTCTCCTGCCACCATCGGGCAGCGTTCCCGCGCTACCTCTGCCTCTCAGACCTCGCTTCTCAGCGTCACCACCGACGCTGCTCCACTGTGATCCATCCTGCTAAGCCCCGTGCTGCGAGGAATGGGCAACCAGAACCTCTCCGGTTGGAAGCTGCAAGCCCGAACTCAGCATCTCTCGGCATTTTGCAGTGTTTAGAGAGGACAGCACTGTATCTGGGCCCGCTGCCTTGCCCCCTCCCCTTTACAACATAACTAACTTCCAAAAGCACTCTCCCAAGATACAAGTCTAGATGCTTGCTCCAGTACTCATACCGAACATCAAGGCATGGTCCCCCGCTATAAAATATGTGGCAGCAAGCAAATGGAAAGCACAGGAAAATACAGGCGAAAACAGGACAATAACTCTAAATCTGAAAGCTGAGACCCGATAGAGTCAGTTCAGTTGTGCAATCATTTATAAGATGAATGACAGTTTAATAGCCACTAGACAGTCCCCGGGGATCTGTGGTTTGAAAGTAAAATGGGTATTGTCTGTACCTCTTTAGGCTGTTTTCCAGCATGTTGTTGCTGTAAAAGTTGAAGCTGCAACTGTTCCTGTTGTTTCTTATAAAACTCTTGAAGCTGCTGCTACAAAGAAAAGGAAAGATGGTAAGTAACAAAGTGGAGAGCCAATTCAGTGTCCCTTTTGGTGTAACACACAAACTGTGATTTGAAAAATAGCATCCTTTTATCTGTAATGGTCTGACCTTTAGTTTGAAACTCGACAATAAATTCAGTGCACACTGACTATTCTTGGCATTATCGTTTGAAAAGTAATCTCCAAAATGAACTGATGAAAAACATACCATTTTCTACACAAACTAATTAAAATAAGGCAAGGAATGACCTTTCATTGTAACAACAAAGCCAAAATGCCCTTGCTGAGAGAGCCTGGCGAATCTCTGTTGTGAAACACACATGCTTTCTAAATGATAGGGTTTGACTGTATTAAGTGTTGTTCAATACATGCACAGACATCCTGGGAAATACTCTCCTCCTCCCCGCTCCCCAGATGTGCGCTGTGCAGGCAGCGCTCCGGCGCGGGCAGGAGGCAGCGCGCAAGGTCGGGCTGGGGCGGATGCTGACGCCTGCTCGGGATTCGCGAGTCCCCACTGTGCCGTACCCTACGGTAACGGAGCCTCGGGGCTTCTCGGTGGCCAGCTTTCGGCTGAAAAAGGACCGTGGGCTGTGAGAAACACTGACACTCCACACGGCATAGGTTGGCTGAAATCAAACAGATTAAGGCTTGCAAACCTCTTGGCGTTTACTGCCACCGTTTCCATAGTCCTTTACGGTTCCAGATGGACACAACGAGGTCTAACATGGGAAGTATCACCCCACCACCTTGTTTATTCCAACTAGCCAGGGCACACCACGCTTTCTGGGGGATGCAGGCAAAAAGCAACAGGGACATCTGCTGAAGCCCTGACACTTAAATATGCATCTGTATTATTTAGCTGATCTTGGAAACACTCCTAGCACTGCTCCCTGGATTTGTTTCCAGTAGCTATTTCTAGAATTAAAAACAAAAGAGCAGTCAGTTCATCTCAGAGCACGGCTGCTCTGAGGTTCGGACCCAAGACGAAGGCAGTTTCTTTCCCCGGGAACACTTTGGGAGGCGAAGCCCTCCGGTAGCTACAGGGGCCACCCCAGCAGCTGTTAAGGAAACAATTACCTGTTGAAGCATGAGTGCCTGCTGCTGTTGGAGCAGGACTTGGAGTTGCTGGGGAGTTAGCACTTGTTGCTGGAGGATCTGCTGCATTTGCTGGGGAGTGATCACTTGAGGTGTCATCATAGCCACCGACACTGGAACCTGAAGCGCGAGAGGAGAGCAAAGAGGGGTCAGAGCGCACGGCCGCAGCTCCTCCGCGTCGCCCACCGTCCCCACGCCTGGCATGGAGGGGGCCGAAGGCGAGAGAGCCCTTACAGCCCACCGGAGCAGGCACAGAAGTACCGACCACGTCTTCCTGGCGACTGAATTCCCCCTTCGCAAAACATTATTACGATGGGAATTCTTTAAAGCAAGCAATACGGTAAACCCCAGGAAGATTTATTTATTTTTACAAGCAACCGTCGACTGAGTCCCTTCCCTCCCAGAACGCCCTTGCCTTCCCTACAGAAATCCAACAGCCGAGTATCCCGCGCTGATGGGATCTAGACCCTATTACGACAGCTTTTTAAGAAAATTGAAGGAAGGCTCAGCGATGTGAATAACAGCCCTAGACTCCTATGCAATTTTAACAGAAAGGCCCTACCACGATGTCTTTACCATTCCATATTCACCCAGCATACAGATGTCTTCAATTCTTTCATATTATGTGAGATACCATTAAAAGCCGCTTTCCATGACATTTCAGTGACAAACAGCTACAGTGATGAACTTGATAGCATTTCATATTTGCAACTGTTAACACGTTTCTGCACGGGCATCTTTGCAAGGAACCTGTACACTGTATCTGAAAGGATGATGTCTTGTTCAGATAAAACACTGACATTAAAATGACAGGCTGTCTTGGCCAAGGTTACACAAATTGTATTCAAGCGGATACCTAATGACAATGCTATGAATTCTGCAAGCTTTCTAGAATGTAATTTAGCTATTCAAAATAATCACTGCACTTGTGTTTAATTTGCAGACTACATGAGAACCATTTTGTCAGTCCTAGTAATGCAAGAAGACTATTTCCCTAGAAACCCACCCCTCAACCCTCCACCCTAAAAAAAGGAAAAGAAAAGGAGGGGGGGGAGGGGAAAAAAACAACAGAGGAAAAGACAAAACCCATATGAGTTTTAACAGTAATATTTAAGCACCTTACTTTTCTATAGTTTCAAATCAAATACGTGACAGCACAAAACTAAAAGCAGTAAAGGATATACTTTGCTAAAAAGGATCTCCTGTCATTTCGTGTATTACAATAAAAGGTAATAATATGTTTAGCACTTTTTCCGTGCACCACTTTTTAAAAAATCAGCAGACAATAGCTGATCAGAAGATAAAGGAGTTTAAAAAAAAGTCTTCCAGTGTAGTAGTAAGCAAGAGAGAAATGCAGTATTAATTTTATGTAACATAATGTCTTAATATGCAGTTTATCTTGACTTTTTCACATGATTTGTCCTGTCATTTGCATAGCAAGCTCTCATTCCTAATTTCACAGTCATTATGCACTGATGTCCTGATTTCTCAGCATCACTAATTTTGATGAACTAAAAATGGTTCCTGAAGGTCAGATGCATGTACACCGCACATCTCCCCGCGTTGCTGTGTACATGTTGTGTGCCAGGGCCAGACACTGCCTTGAAAACGTTTCTCTGAGCAAAGCCCAGCGAAAGCTCACACGCCCCCGACATCCCATTAACGCAAACACGGCCGAGGCCCTCTGCGCACTCCCCGTGGCACAGCGCCTTCCCACACATCTAATGTGGCCCGGGCAGGTGCGAACGCCGGCAAATGAAGATTTAATTACAGGTCAAATGCCAGTCCCGCTGAAGGCAGCGGCCGCTCTCCCGTGGCCGGCTGCCGCGCCACCGCCTCGCCACGCAGGACCAGCTCCGAGGACACTGAGTCATCGGGACGGGTAATCCCATTAATTCAGAGTATCTTAATCCGTAGTCTTTTAAAAAGTTTTCTGGGAGTAGAAAATTATTTCATTAAATACTGCCGTCACTATCTTCGCCCCGAAGCATGACTCACCTTCATTATTCTCATCCCCAGAGAAGTTTACTTTACCCTCGGGTTTGTACCACCTTTCATTGAAGTTGGACTGAGCAAACAGAAGAGGAAGCATGTTTAAGTGTGTTTTCTGTGCCCTTCTTGGAAGACAGACAACACAAATACTCTTCAGTCAGATTTATGACGACAAGCAGGGATACAGACAGGAATAGGGTGGGGTGCTGTAAACCCTACACATCGGTGATTAATACGAAGGGCCGCATTCTGCCGTCAGCTATGCGGAGACAACTCCCATTCACTTCCATGGCCTTCTGCACATTTATCTTGGGATAAATCTAGGGATTTGGCCCTGCCTTTGAAAACTGGCCGTGTACCTTCCGGTGAAGAATTGCCTAGCTGCACACTCTTTGCTAGAACAGAAGCACTTAGCCAGCAAGAAAAAAAAAAAAAAAATTATATATATATATGGCACACCTAGGAGCACAAGTTTGCGTTGATCCGTTCAACTTCATTTTACCACCTGAAACCACATTTTCACACCACATCTGCGTCTCTAAAGAAGGTCCTGCCTTCCATTTATAACACGGCTAACAGCCACATTTAGCCAAAGTTTGTGCTTCAGTTTATCACGAAAGCAACTTACGGAAACCTTTCACAAACTCAAATAAACTAGAAACTACCGTGTTAAAAATGACACGCACGCCCCGGACGAGTGTGGGCACACGTACGGTTTGAGGACTTTAAACAGTTAAGAAGGATGGCCTATATATCCATTCTCTTAACTCCCAACGACCAACTTTTTCATGTAGCTAGTCCCTAGTAATACGAGGAATCAAAGGGCATGCAGCACCAGCAATAGGCTATTATAGCCCACACTTTATTACCCATTACTACCGAGGTCATTAGCGGTAAGAGTGATTGTACTGGTCTTAACCTATTGATCATTGTAACTACTATCATTTAATCCTGTGTTGAATGTCTGGAAAGCTGCTAAAGGCACACAAGAGAGAGTGCTTTAGCGATGAGAAATATAGCCAAAGCTTGGAAATTACACTTTGATTCATAAAATCTAGCCAGTGGTTTAAATCAATAGTATTTAAAACAGTCATGTAAGTTCTTAACTACAGCTCTCTAATATTTATGGGTCCCTTTTTGAGTGTATTCAGTCAAAACTAAACTTTATTTTAGATACTGTGCAATATACTTTGCATTACGTTAGATAAAAAATATTTATTTCTGATAGTTTGTCTGATAGTAAATGAAACCTAAACTGAGGGCTATAAATTAATTTTAGATTTCTATCTCTCAGATGTCAACTTAAATGTGTTGCCAAAAAAAAACTACAAACCAACTTTAAAAATGGCTTAACTGTTTAAGTACATGAAAATGCGTGTGTTTTATGAGTTAACAATGAATCACAGAAGGCAGTTTATGAAGAACTAAAATAATTCTGTCTTACTGCCTTCAGGGAGTTGAAGTTTGAATTAAACTACTGGCAGATATATTTAAAGAATGCTAAGTTAGCATGCAGAGCAGAAATCAGTCTTTTCTTTTTTTAAGTTGTTTATTTCTATTTTCCACATGAAACACGATTGTTGTTATTGATATGATTAATGAACTACTTTTGGTATTGTTGACTGATAACAATAGGGTGTGGTAGATACCCAGCTGCATGTAAACCTGGCAGCAAAGGTAAAAATACAGCTGCAATTTGGCTTTCGGAGCTGTACTAGTATAGACCTGCTGACATGCTAATACCATCAACGGCAAAAAATGTCTTTAATACTCACAATTGTCTTCAGACACTGTTTCTCCCAGGGTTTTTACCTGCTGCTCCTGCATATCCCCCAAAGCCCTCCCATCCCAGAGTCCCCTCCACTACCCCCGGTTTCAAGCTCTGCGAACACGTCGTGTTTTGGCCAGACTGACCAAGGAAAACTTCCACAAACTTGGGCCAAGTTCACCTTTAACTTCACAACGGAGTTGCAGCAGGGGATGCATTTGTCACTCCTCCATACAACCCAGACAAGGGTCACGGGGATGAAAATGATTTAGTCCTATTTAATCATCTCCATTCCCCCATTTTCAGTGATATTAATATAATTAAATACTAGCTAAATAATTTCAAGTAGTTTAATCTTGTATGAAGTGGAAAAAAAAAAAAAATACCATTTTCACACAGCGTGCCTTCGATGTTGGATACGGTTGCGCTCCTGTTAACTGTTAGCAGGCACGCATGGAAGATGGGGAGGATTTCCTTAATTCATAAAGAATAACTCTGCCAGAAAATCCTTTTCTCCTGCAACGTACGTTCAAAACTTGATTTCAGTAAGACCTCATACCAGGCACCTTGGATTTCCAAACAGCAATGCTTCGGTTAAAGATCTTGTGATAAAAGTCAAACGGAGCTGAACATAGCTGAAGGCAGGAAGGGCAAGTGGCTGAGGAACATTGAAAAATACTGGGCTACAAATAAAAGTAGACACAGCTAGGCAAATACAAACAATTAACCTGAGCTGTCTTATTAGAAAGCTGTTATGTGCAATACATTGAAATGTAAAAAAATCTCAGCCGAAACACTGCAAACCAGCGTTGCTCACGCCACAGGAGAAGAGAAACCACGGATACACCGGCAAACAGAGAAGCACGATGCCACAAGCCAGAGCAGAGTGCAGCAGCGTAAGAAGTGCTGAAGGCAGGACCTGCTTCCATCCCGAGGCTGGAACGTTTCTGACATAGGATCTAATCCTCCAAAATAAAAACAACAAAAAAATGCTGCTGCTGGAATTATTGACCCAGAAACTGCAATGTCGTTTCATTATGCAAAATGGAATCTCACTTTTAGACTTAGTTATTTTGCCATAATACAGTACAACACATTAAGACAGGTAATGTTTATTGTATTAATGTAAAATCAGCTAAGTAGTCTGTCATTAGCATAACTGTTCTCTCCGTAACAATACAACTCCCTATTAAAAGGGGGGGNAATAAATTAGCATTTTATTATAATAATTTTGTTTATTATATTTTATCAGGAGGGAAAATCTCCCTCTGACCCACGGACGCAGTACGATGGGGCTATGCTGACATTCCCCGGCATGTCAGGATGTCTCCTGTCTTCTCTATTCTCTTCTAGCTGAGGAAAAACGGGAATATTTTCATATTTGTTTACAGAATGAAACATCTGATCTTATCTACCACTTCTCATGCATACCAGGTTTCTCACTAAGTGCCAGGATAATTGTTTCTGCTATAATAAATACCCATTTAATTTGCATAAAAATATAAAGTTTACATAAATTAAATCCTTTCTACATCTAACATTTGTCAAATAGAGACTAAACCGGAACACACACAACCAAATACTCATTTAATAAGCTGAGTGAGATTTCAGCCTCAAGATTAGCATCATCATTTTTCACATTTTAAAAAGTTATCGTTTTGTTTCCTGCTCCAGCATGAAAGGAAAAATTATAACCTGCTGTACATGGTTCTGAACAGTGGTGATATTTTATAATGATTCAGTTTAAAAAAAAATAGTAATAATAATAAAAAAAAATCCGTATTTTTTTCCAGAGTTTAGGAAAGGAAATGTTAGATCAACATATTCTGCCAAAAGAGCCTCAAATAAACCAAAAGCAATCCTGCCTAGAAACATGGAAAATACCCCTAAAGCCCTTGAAAACCCCTTGAAACCCTCTCTCCCAAACACCCTTAATATACTGAGAATGATCATCGTGTCAGACTCCTTACATTTGTGTATTAATTCATTAATACATTAAGGAGAGCTTAATTAAATAATAAAAGACCGTGATTGAATCGGCAACATTTAATATGCCTAGAATTTCATGTGAGCAAAAAGGAAGTGTTATACAGAGGGAGGTTTGGTTCCCCCCCCCCGGCCCCGTGGCAGGTTTTTAAGAAGAACTGCAACTCCCGGCAGAGATTTCTAGGGAAGGATGAGCCCTCTCTCTGCTCCCTGAGTGTTTTCTCCTGCCAGAGTCGAACCCGCAGCTGCCCGCTCTCCAGACCTGGGGCGTTTGAGAAGACATATATTGTCCTGACCAGCTGAAAAAAATCAGTGAGCTCTTGAAAAATATTCACCTGGTTAAATCATGCTGTTTATTTCCCAAACAAAACAGAGCTCTGCCTGAACACTCGGTGAGGCTTCGCCACTCCGGTTGCAACTGCAGCCTTTATAACAGTTGTAAACTTTATTTGCTTAAAATGTGCAGTTTTTCACACCTATGGCAGACACCTACAGCTGAACATCACAGCTAAGCACAACGGTGCAAATTAGATTCTAATGAGAAAACATCAGTTGCTTCTTTGACAACCTTGCCATTCACTGATTTAGTTCTAATGAAGACACACTCCAACCAGCGAGCTCGCCGTGTTAAAGGTCAAAGCACGTTCAAAAAAATGCCTCGCAAAATCAAGGCAAATGGGAAACCCGTAAAGAAACCTTCTCATAAAGTGGCGTGGCAATTAGAGTAATTGTGCAAAAAGCCGTCTTCGGTAAAAAGTAAAAGAAATTAAGCTGCCACTACTGTAACAGGTTAGATGAAAATCAAAATTTAATGTATTCTCCCTTGTGTCATCTTGTTTTGTCAAGACATCAAATAGAATTGGAAAGTACAAAATAACAAGCCCTTGAGAAATCACAGAAGCCGACCTTTTTGATGTTGTTGGTTTACCTTGTTCTCAGTTATTTGAACAATGATGTTTCAGATTTAAGGGCAAGATAAAGCTTAAAAATTAAAACCCGTTGTCAGTTTGGGGAGGAGGGGGTGTTGTCCCTCCCAAATAACAGAACAGCTTACCTAATCAATGAAGGCAAATCCGTCCGAAACTAGTGCACAGAACAATTAGCAATTCCACTTATTTGTTCAACAGTCAGTCTGGGTTTTCTAATATTCATTCAACTTCAGTACAAACTACAGATCCTCCTGCTAGCAGAGGGAACTATGCTGGAAAAGTTAAAAATTAAAAAAAAAAAGGAAAAAAAAAAATAATGCAGGGGAAGAGATATTTGCCAGTGCTGCTTCTCTCCCCAGTCTCTACATGGCCACTTTAGATCTGCAGATGAGTGTATGATGTATTTTTTCCCCTTTCCTTGTAACTGGAAAGTAAAGCTGAGCAAGCAAGCACCTTATAAAAACAAAATAGTACAGGACATTTTAACTGAACTACAGCAAAGTAGTTTCCAGTAATGCAGTTCTGCTTTCAATAAAACAAACAAACTGCTTAAAACCAGCCAAGCCTTTCACCAAACAATAACAAATTTAGCTTATGGTGTCAGGACTTTCCCACAATCTAGTTTTGCAGGTGTTGATAAAACTACCCCTGCTACCGCTTTTCCCTAGCAAAGAGGGGAGAAAACAACATCAGTTAAGTTATCTTGCTACCGGGAAACATTTTCATAAAGTAAACCCAAGTGCTGGGTCCTTCCAGCTTCGGTTTGTCCACAGCAGCTCTAAAATGACTAAGAAATACAGAGCAAGAAAGCACAAGAGCTTTTCAACTCCTTAAACTTCTGAATGCAAAAATCCTTCTCCCCTTACCTTTCCTTCAGCTGCCCAGCGCATGCAATCACAAATACAGACAGCAAAGCTTTTTGCACCGAAACAGTAATTTGTTTAGCCTCGGTATTTTAAAGACAACGTGATTCTCAAGCAACATCAGTGCTCGAGCACTGGCAGGTTAAAATGCTGCGTAAGAAATCGCTCTGACTGCCCTACAGCTCTTTCAATGCCTGAAAATCCCCTTTAACCTTCTCCACACAACTGTTGCAACCCTTTTCTTCCCTGCACACAACCAAAACCAACTCAGCTGGCGCAGACGTCAAAGCCCACCGTCCATTAGTGCAATAATCCATCTGTGACCCATTACAACCCAGGGGCGACACGTTACGACTCCACGGTGGTGTCTGATAACTACTTACGCCCCAGCATAAATTTCAGCGTGGGGCTCAGAGTTACACTTCTCAAACGCGCGGAGGGCTCATCCAGCTGTAGAACAACCTGAGGCACCCACACCTTCCTCTGAGCAGCGAGATCCCCGGAAAGCCAGCGCTGGGATTTCATTTCTTCCCTGTCAATCCCATAATATTTATGACTTCTCTTTAGTTCAGCTGACTAGACTGGTCAGAGCATGTCTCTCAGAGCTTTGTTTTTTTTTTTAAAAAAAAAAGCAAAAATAACACTGTTTAAAAAAGGGAGGGCACAATGGTATAGCACAGTAAAGTGTATGTTAAACAAGACCAAAAAAAAAAACCAACCCAACTGTAGCAAACAAAAAAAATTTCAAAGCAGCCCTTCCTATCATAAGCTTTCTGATGATTTATGGTTTACCAACTCAGCAAGGTTACGCAACACTGCATGCCTTTAGATGCATTATTTGAGTCAGTTGAGATTTAATTAAGATCACAGCCTCCAAAATCCCTGTCAAATGAAAATTCACAGAAGACAATACACTATATATCCTCATGCAGATAGTCTCCATTCCATGCTCTGGAATAACATAAGTTAATCCTCGTTTCTATGGTGGCAGACAAAAGTTCGCTAATTTTGTTTTCTTTTGACACTTGTGTTGTTTTCTGTTTTATGTCATGAGATCGTTCCCTTTCGAGAAGGGGAGGGGAGCCGATATAGGGGGAGAGGAGGGAGAGCAATATGTCTGAATATGGCAGCAGATGTATTTTGACATTCTCACAGCTCTGCCGTGATGTCATCAAGTTTTCATATAATTAACCCCTGCCAGTAAGAGCATCATTTCATGACATCTGTCCATTGGGAAGAGGAGGAAGGAGTTGGGGACAAAACACAAAAAGCGCCCCAGTCTTGCTCTTAGGCTAAAACCAAAATCAAAGAAAATTAAATTAAGGCAACAAAATATCATTCGCATCTTCCCCATCAGTGACTGGCTTTGCCCAATTCATTATCTGCCCCAGCTGCCTCCCCACCTCGGCGGCGGCGCTCCCAAACCCCACGCCACGCACGCCCAGCTCATCCCTAACGTCTTCTCCTCCTCCTCCCGATGGTCCTGCCGCAGGGGAGCCCCGTCCCTCCACAGTCCGGCTCCTCTACGTGCTACACACGAGCACGGTAAATAAAACGGTATTTTTTTTACGGGGAAATTGCTAGAACTTCACCTCATTCCAGTGTATTTCTATTCGCATTATCTTAATATCTGCTTGCTTATCTCATGGTTTGGAAATGACAGGTGCTAGCGGTCTTTTGTTTGACAGGCCACTACACAAATAACTGTCTTGCCTGAAAGGGCTAATGCACTACTAATGAACAATAAATCAACTTTGATTATAAAGTGTCAGACCAATCAAGTTTGCAGTTCAGCTCTATCACTGTCTAGGCCAAGGCAGCTCCTCTGTTTAGGCAGGGTTTGGGTTTCATCTCTGCAGCCTTATCAATGAAATTTTTTAGAAGTAGCCACAGGAGATCACCGAAAGCCCTCCGACAGCAGATGTTCCGCTGGCTGGGAGGAGAGCGACTGCTTTTAGAGACCTCCTAGGCTGCTACCGCAATAAATACACATACAATCAACAAAAGCCATTTCTTAACCAGACCGAAGCACGCTCCGATGACATACTGGCATAGAGACGCGCAGTTTAGCCGTGACTTTTAAAACAGCTAGAAGCGAACAGAATTGCTTTTTAACTTGATGTAAAGACGTGCAAGGTGCCCGAAAGCCCCGCACAGTGAACGTACTTCGGAGGGGCCCCGATCCAGCAAACACTAATTTAGCGGGCAGCGTGCCTACTGCTGGGGGGACGGGGGGGGAGACTGCTCTCCCATTACAGCCACTGCACAGGCACAAGTCATTCCAGGATCGGGCCCGTGAGCATCAGGCATGAAAACTAGCTCTGAACCAAGCGAGAAAGATTTTAACGTTTTGGTTTACTTACAAAAAAAAGCAAACTAGCCTGCGTAAGTCGCTTTTTATTAGAAATAAACTTCAGCGATTTATTGCAGCTAGCAACTCCACGCTCGTTGCTAGAATAAATCCAACCATTCCGTTTTCATAAACAGATCTTAGTCACCCCGAGTGATTCACATTTCCTGCCACCAAACTTGTTTTTATTTAAAAATATAAAATGGTAGCGCCTCAAACGCCGCCGCACGCACCGAGGGCACCGTGTCGCGCTACCGAGTGCCCCCCCCCCATCCCACCCCCCTCCAGGACAGGGACAAGTGGGACCCCCCGGTGT
>VZSZ01011752.1:664581-683329 GCA_013398815.1 Ibidorhyncha struthersii
TCCCCACCTTCCACAACAACTTATAAACACACCCCACGCCCCCCCCACGCACACACATGTATCGCCACGGATTTAAATTAAAACAAATCGGATTAAATATGGGCCCTTTTACGTAGAAACACCCATCGGTCCGTTACGCAGCTTACTCGCACGCAGCCCAGCAGTGCCAAGCTACGTATTCTGGCTCATCTGTGAGAATGACCCGTACCACCACTGGGCATCTGGCTGGTTTTTACTCACTTGTTGGGAACACATGTCGGTGTAATAAAACACCTTCTTAGAAGTAATGGGCCACCGTTCTCATTTCCGTGGTCCCCAAGGTTTCATGATACAGTATATTTAGCTGGCTCATAGTTCCAAGTTTTCCTTCAACATCCAAAAGCTTTTTTTTTTTTTTTTAAAGGCGGCAGCCATAGGAAGAGCTTTTGCTCATCTTTTCTTTAAAGAGGAAAACAGTTAACTTTGTACAGGCAACAAAACAATTACTTCTGAAAGAAGCGCTTCGGCAACAACCCTGGTGGTTAGACAGGAGCACACGGAAAAGCCGCGGCGCTGCTGATGCTACGCGGGGAAGGAGTTTGAAAGCGGCACTGGGATCTCCATTCCTGCTAGAGCAAACGGGTGGCACCAGGGCTCCGGGAACCAAGCGCACCTCCAAAATGCCCAAAAGCAGCAGAACAGTACGATTTGCAAAGCCGGCAAACAACGCGAAAGCCAAGAAGACTTACTGCAGGCAGGAGGACACAGAGGAGCCCTCTGAGACGACCTGGGGTTGCCATACCGGACTTGCAAGGCATGCTTGCTGCAAGGCAGCGCCGAACTACCAGGAGGAGCGACTGAAGGTTACCATGCCAGCTTCCCCTGCACACGGATAAAAAGCTTTTTTGGAAGCAGGGCATGGGGAGGGAGGCCTCCTCGCGACCACCACCCTGCGATGCACATAGGGTGCTTCTCCTCCTCCTCGCTCTCTCTGGGTCAGGAGCATCCCCTCGCTCAGGACGGGGGACAGACGGGGAGGAGAAGCCGGTGGCGCGCTGCGGGGCAGGAGGAGACCCAGCCGTCCCCTGGCCTTTGGCCGCGTCAGTCATTTCGATGGTGCACGTCTGGTTTCACATGGCCGAGAAACAGCCAGCCGTACAGGCTAAGCAAACACCCCAACGGCGGGCCTTTGCTCTCGCATCCCTTGGGGTCATCCGACCGGCTCAGAGCCCTTTGTGCGGCACTAAGCAAGGCTCGCTGTGTGCTTTGGCGTCTTCCTTTGTACTTCCACTCCAGCCCTTCACAGCGCAATGCCACGATCCGTCACTTCTTCCCAAATAAACGGGGCCCGAACTGAACTCCAGGACAGTGTCCTCCCCTCCCGCTTCCCTCCCCCAGGCAAAGGGGGCTCCTGGCTGCAAGCAAGGGTTACGACCCACGGACGTCTCCTATCCAAATCCAGCTGCTGTTTATCCCAGTCCTTTAAGCCAGAAGAAAAAAAGATGATGCCGAGAGGAAGCAGGTCTCTGAGGCAGGAGGGGACGTGGTGGGGCAGCCGGGACCCACTCCTTCGCTGCACCCGCCGTGGCAAAGGGCGAACAAGCAAATAAAGGCATTTGTCTGGGGGCTCTTAAAACAAATTTGCCTTCCCCATCGCAAGAGAAATCCCTCAGACGTGCCTGAAGACTCGGGGCAGGGCTGCTTGGGTTGGAAAAGCACAAACTCGCTGCAAAGTGCAACACCAGAGGAATACTACAAAAATCCATCTCTGTGAGTGAAACTGTTATTTATCATAGAATCACAGAATGGTTAGAGTTGGAAGGGACCTTAAGGATCATCCGGTTCCAACCCCCCTGCCCTGGGCAGGGACACCTCCCCCCAGCCCGGGTTGCTCCCAGCCCCGTCCAGCCTGGCCTTGAACACCTCCAGGGATGGAATTTACGCTCTGGAAGGAGACGACAATTCTCTGCCTTTAAATGCAGCCACTTCTGGGGTGGATGGTGGCAGCAACTTCACCATACAGAGCTCTGGAGGAATTCAGGACACCTGAGGCACCAAATCCTTCACTCGAATGAAATTGCAGGGTGATTAAGCAGAGAGAATGTAACTATCCAAACTGTAATTTGGCCAGCACAATGGATCTAACACCCCTATTCTTGGGAGGAAAAAAAAGTAAGAACTGTATTTGAAGTTCAAAATCTAATTAACTATTTGAGAAAAAGAATTCTGTTTTTAAAAGAAAATTCCTAACAATATAAAGAGAATTAGTGCCAAAGTTTTTGAAGAACCGCATAAAATGGTATGAAAAACGTATGATATTGTAATAATAGGAATGACTGGATTTGCTCAAATGTTCCTTATACCTTATAATACAAGAATAAAATACAGTGTAAATCCTTCTATCTACATAAGTTCCCCGTACAGAAAAATCTCTCCTTTAATAGGTTTACACCTTTAACATGTATTAGTTTGGAAAAGTCCTAGGGTATAATTACACATCTTGGCTTGGCACATTAATAGCCGTTCCCTTCATTTACTGATTTCTTTTACTGGTCAATTTGCTATTTTACTACACTGCTCTTACAGCTCGGCTTCCCAGCGGCACCCTCCGCCAGCAGACCCTGTGCTGGCACGGGGAGAGGATCCGAGCTGGCCGCGGGCTGCGTGATCCCTTGGGGACGTGGTTCCCGATACCTTGCTCTTGGCCATCTGCATGTACGATGCTCGCCTGGGATGCGGCATTTGCGTCCGCGTGCGCCAGCGAGCCGCGGGTCACAGGCAGAAGGAAGCGGAGCTGCCCTCGCTTCCTCGAAAATCTGTGCAGAAATACGCCCTTCGGGCCCAGGAGAACACAAGTCACGCAGGGCTTCTTGGCCACCTGGCTGGTCATGTCTCCCTCCAGGTTGTTGTGGACCACGCATGTGCCCCGCAGAGCCGCGCTTGCTGCTGCACAGGCTCCTGGTCCCGCATCCCCACGCGCTGCTCCCTCCCACCGCCCCCACGCCGTCGCCTCCCAAACCCCCCTCTCCCTCGATTCCTCCTTTGCTCCAGGCTTTCCCTGTTGTCCTAAATTCTGCTCAATGCTCCCCTGGAGCTCCATCCCCACTGCTCCTCCTCGCCTTCCCTCTCCCTATGGCTTGAGAGACCTGGAGGGATGCTCACGTGGGACAGGACGCTCCACCACACACCAGGGAAACGAGCATCTCCCCATCTCAGAGAAGGGACACCCCTAACGATCCACCCTACCGGTCCCCGCAGGTTCACTTCGCATCTCTCAGCTCCAGGCTCAAAGGCGTCCGCTAAGCCGCCGACCAGCTTTTACAGGTTTTTCGACAGTTTAAGAGGGTTTTCTTGTGTTATAGCGGAGCCATTCATTTAATGGCTTTTCAGCGCTGCCATTATAAACCAGAACTTTTCAGGTGTTTATTACTCAGCTTTAAAAATTGGCTCTATGCTGAAATTTGGCAAACGAAGTGTCAGCCTAGGAGAAAATTTTATTTTTTGCCAATTTTGTACTCTAAAAAAATGACCCCATTTTGGCCTCCATAAAAATGCAGCTTTTGCTGCCTCTGTGACACTGGTGAAGTAACGAGTCAATACTGTAATATTGCCAGCAGAGCTGCAGTGATTTAATGCCTAAAATTGCTTTGAAGGTGAAGAGTGCTATTGAACTGCTAATTATTAACTATTATTGCTGATCCTGCCACACAACAAAGGTGCAAAGAGAAAACAAAGGGAATATGAAATGTCACTGGGAAAACGAGGCAGAACTGACAGGAGAGTCCGGCGCTGAACATGGAGGAGCTGGAAAACAAGTCAGGAGCGCTGGTGGGGTGGAGCCCTCCAGCCAATGGAAGAAGAACGAACGAACTCATTTTTTCATTTTCCAGGACGGTATTTCAAATAAAAATAAAATACAAACGATACCGCGTAGCTCGCTCCACGCCAAAGCTAGCAACGATGTACGATCAAAATCAGCTCTAAACCAAGTTGAACGGGGGTCAACAGGGACCTCATATTGCTCAGCTGCAGCCAAGAGAAACTTCGCCATTTCTTTCAACTTGCAGAAGACAGAGCCTTGAAGGTGCTGAGGACGGGCGACCTTGCCTGGGCGGTCCAGCAGACGTACACCACCACAGAAACGGGCTGGGAATTTCAAAGGACTCAAAACATGTAAGCATCCCCCCAATCTTCGGGATCCTTTCATATCCCATCTGCACGGGGGCANAAAATCTGACCTAGGCTGATCCGACTTGGCTGAAGAGAGGGGAAGGTAAGCCATCTCCACCCGAAACCTCCCAAGCCACTCCGCTGTATTACCTCCTTAAGGGACTGTGGTTTTATAGAAGAAAAGTAACAGGGTGAGTATTTCTTCTTTGGCGGAAAGGGTGAGGACCAGGAGGCGAGCGCGGCCAGGGCACACTTCCATTTGGAAAGAGCTCTATCAAAGCAGCACAAAAGAGGTCATCGGAGCCGCTTTCAAACATGGTAAAAAGAAAAAAACAATTTATCTTTCTGGAAACTTTCTGCTTGTCTAAGTGGCAGCTATTTAAATACAATTAACAAGCAAATGATTTTAAAATTACAATACATTTAATAAGGCAGCATCACAAACAATTTGCATCTCATTAAAGTGTTTGAAGCTGCAGAATCAGCCTCCCAACTGGGCTGCACGTCGAGTGGGAAACCCAGACGCAGTCAAGAGCTTCTGCACCGTCCTCTGACACCGGACACACGCCCGGAGGACGCAGAGCGGAGGGGCTGGGTGATCCGCCCGAGCCCCCAGCCGGGCCAGCCCCGCGGGGAGCTCCGGCCACTGCTCCCGGCACAAGGAAGGATGCCACGAGCCAAAGCCTTGCTGGAAGTGGGTGTAAAACGAGGAAGGAAGGAAGGAAAAGGGTGTGTGGGTGTGGGGGACGGGCACTTTTTGATATACATTCGTGAACAAAGAGTTTAAAGACATTTCGAGCTATTTACGCAGCTACATATATAATTAAAAGTTTATAGATTACACCGCCACAAACCTCCCAAGATTGCTGCTGGGTTTGGACACACATAATTCCCAGGAGCCTCCCGCAGAACAATCCCATCCCGACACGTGCAGCAGGAAAAGCCTCAAACAAGTAACAGTTTTAAAAACTTCCAACTCACTTTTAACTGTGATTTACTGTGGTGGCTCCGCATGACCCGGAGGAGGCAGGAGCACTTCCCAGATCACACACCGCTTCCCCATGTGCCTTTGGCTTCCTTCAGAAGGACATGCTGCCGCACCGAGACCCGCTGGCCGGATCGCATCCTAGGATGCAGGCTTTGCTAGGCACATCTTTATACGGGTACCCATGTGGATAAGGGCTGCTGGTTTTCCTGCCAGCGCAGGGAAGCCACCCTTGCCGTACAGGACCCTTCTCTTGCGGCCCGTGGAGGAGAGGCATCCATCAGGGGGCTGGCGGGAAGCTCTCACCGCTGGGAGGGAAGGAATATTCGCAGTGGTTCTACGGGTGCCGCATCAACAAACCCCTGAATGCGGAATTGCAGCTAACCGGCCTTAATTTCAATTGTCAGGAGCTTGAAGGCGGGGACGTCCATGAGAGAGGACATCCCTGAATAAGTCACTTTTCACAATCAGCCTCAAGTGCTGGCACCGTCTGCTAACAACAGCGGCTTACGCACCAACCACACCTTTAACCTAAAAGCTTGCTCCAAAGTACTTGACGCACTGAAAAGGCACAAACAATCTCTAAAGTTCAGCGCAAGTTCTGATACAACCTTTTACTTTCTGTGCCTAAAACTCGCCAGGCTCTGGAGCAGCGCGTGACAGTTGTTTAACGCTGCGCAGCGCGGTTATATACAACACTGGCAGGAGAGAGCGAGAAAATAGTTTACAATTGAATCTGCAGAGGAAATTTGGGTAAGTTGAATGTAATTATCCATTTGGAAGCCGGCCAAGGGCTGGGACTACTCAAAACCAGGAGGGAAGCTGTAAGAAGCGACCGGTTTTGCTCGTCCTTTGAAAGGCGGCGCCTCCGAGCTGCCCCCGTGGGCTCTCGCTCGGTGCTCCTCGGCGGGGGGAGAGCGGGGCCACGCACATCGCCTGCGCTGCTCCCGCCGGGGAGGCTTCGGGGGAGCCATGGGTCCCGTCCCGCTGCCGTGGGACCCGTCAGCGGTGACGGGGGGCTGGAGGCACTCGTGCTCCGCAGCGCCTCTGCGAGGGGGTGACAGCTTGAGCCTGGGAAACCCGGTAAAAAAAAAAAAAGAAAGAAAGACAGAAAAAGTGGCTAATAATAAAGAAAAGACACCGGCAGAAGCAAACCAGTCATCTTCTTGCCAAGCAATGTGCATGTAACCAGCTGCTCTGGGGGCAGCATGCCGGAGAAGCCCCGGAGCCCTCTGGGTGGTTCCCGGGTCTCTCCATCCCCGATGCCGTCACCGCAGCTTGTGTCACCCCCAGCGTGTGTCACCCCGAAGCTTCCTGCCCAGAGATGCCACCGACTACCGACAGAGCCCTCGTGCGCTTCTTTTACAGACCTGTGGTTTTTGTAGTTTGTCAAAACAGGATACTATTTAAATTTAAAATCTTACGAATTAAACAAAGGCGAAATAGTTATGGCTGTTTTAGCAACCAGACATCAGGCTCTCCTCACGCACACGACGGGGTTTTTTTGTTTTTAAAAGGCCTTCGTCCACGTTTGCCAGCACGCTATCTCCGCGAACCTGGATGCGAAGACAAGTGCCTAAGCAAAACAACGATCACTTTCTATGAATTACTGAACATGTGTAATTCATTTATCTGTAATATTGTGCTAAACTCAGCTCCAATTAAACAAACGAAAACACCTGCTTAGCACACATAGATCTTTCCATACCTCAGGGGAAGACACATCAGTGTGCTCTGTAGTACAATCTGGCTCAGAAGCCTACACTAACAATGCAAAGCTGGGATTTTATTTTTTTTTCTTTTTAAATGCACATAGGCAAGGAGATATAAAAAATCTACACACAGTGGGATTTGGGGGGAGGAGTATTTTTTTATATACGTATTTCTATCTTTAGCACGTGCAGTTCTGTAACATTTAACCGCTCATCGGGGGCTCCTCATGGGCACTTGGACCCCAGGGCACGCATCGCTCCAGAGAAAAAGGTGGGATAACGAAAACTTTAAACCGCACGTAACTGGCCCCTGACCTCGCGATATTATAAAACTACCAACGAGACCTCGCGTTAACCAATCTATTCAGCGAGAAGACGTTTCCTTCTCTTGTTCTTCTTATGGACCACGGGCACCCACCAGCACTGCAGCATGTCCCCGCTGTCCCCCCACCTTCCCAGGCAACACCCAACCCAGGCTCACCCAACCCGCCGACCAGGGGCGAGACCACCCCCGATGCCAAGCAGCAGCGAACGAGACACAGCCTCATCTCACACACCTCTTGAACCCACCGAGGGCCGTCCCTTTGGGGGCACCTCGCAAAGGGGGGNAGCCATCGGGAGAGCCTGCAGCCTGCCAGATCCCCTCCACTTAACTCATTTCCTATTCTTTACTCAACTGCCTGCAGACAATAAGCTGTCAATCAGATCCCCACAAGAACATTTACAATTATCTTCCCTCTCCTGCACCTCAGCGTGGCCCCGTACGAATCGCTCCAACCTAAACTGCTCACACACGAGCCATTTGCAACTCCTCTGTTGCCGTAACTGCCCTGACTTGAGAGGCGTCTTAGAAAATTGAATTTCCTCGTGTTTTCAGGGAAAAAAAAAAAAAAGTACGTTGGCAGCGAAGCACAGAAGCAAAAGAACCGGCCTCCTACAGGTGTGAGGCAAAAGCGACCAGGAACGGAAAAACTGCCCCAGTAATTATTACAGCATCCTCTGCAAGGAATAAGGCTGTTTGCTGCTCTTTTTTTTTTCAGCAAAATCAAAGTTACAAGCTCAAAGTATTGGGGTTTTTTTTTAATTTTTGTTTTTTTCTTTCCCTTTTTTTTTGTTTGTTTTGGGTTTGGTTTTTTTGTTTGTTTGTTTGGGTTTTTTTGTTTTTAATTCAGGGTGGTCCCCTCAGCTCACTCCTGCAAAATTAGCAACAAAACACCACCGCAATTTTGCTCTGCTGTGTCCGCTGCCAGGCTCTCCCAGAAGAAATGGGTTTGTTTTTCTTCTGGGTAGACGCAGTTGAGTGAAGGACTCAAAATGAGCACACTTTCCAAGCAACGAGCCCAAGTGAAAAAACAACAGCGACGGAAGTCATAAACATACCTTCCCTTCTAGTGCTAGCTGCGGACAACGTGATTTAAAAATACCTTAACTATGTTCTGCGTTATATTAATGCTCCTACTCCAGAGAGAAATCCCCAATACTTTGGGGGCGCTTTCCAATCACTGCAGCCCGGGAGGCTGTCCAGCATGGGTCCATTCCTAATAGCACCGAAATCATTGCCACGGCTAAATTAGGGTGAAATCATTACAGTCATCATTCACTACACTGTGACTTGACCGATTTTCTACTCAACCGTCTGGCTCCAGGGTTAGCCTGGTTAACGGCGAGGAGGCATTCGCTCCCCTACTAATTGATTTGGGTAGTAGCATCTTTGCCGGCTGTCAAACAGAAAGGTAACTTGCCATTATGGCTTTTTTCCTCCTGTTTTTTTATTCTTGCGCAGATTGTTTCTACAACCTTTTCTAATGAAAAATAACCTATCTGATATTTCCCCTCTCCTTTAAAATGTTTATCCTGCTCCGAATCTGCAAGGCGTAGTATCATCAAGGAAGGTCGGGTTTCAGAGAAGCTCACGGCTCCGCTGTGTGCTCCCACCACTTTGAAAAGACGAACAATAGTCCCTCAAGTGTTGCTGCCGGTGGCACAGCAGCGATTCACGACGGAGGGTTAGAAATCTGAAATTAAAATAAACTGCTTAAAACCTGCAGATACAGAGAGGGATGCAGGAGGCTGAATAAAACGGGACAATCTCTTAACCCAATCAACAAAGTGCTCATTGTTCCAGTTTAAGACAAGTAACACAGCAATAAATATTGAGCAAAGGAAGTTAACCTGTATCCACAGCCTTTGAATAAACACAAAAGTTAAAAGTAAAATCAATGCGAAGCCTTTGGCTCTTGCCAACGTGCGCTTTGCTCCTCCTTGCTTGGCCTTGTTTTTACTTTGGGGTGATTTTCTTTGCCTTCTCTCTTGTTAGTCGTACTTTCCTGTATAAACTCCTTATCACACAGTAAAAGGACAAACAGAAGGAACCACCAGCGTGCAATTAAATGACGTGAACGCCAGCTCGGCTGCGTTCTGTAAATCCACCCGGGTGCAGATAACCGGGGGAAAAGGGCCGAGCAAAATGCTGACCCACAGCCCCCGTGGAGCCGGGGGAGCCCCCGCCTCCTTCCCACACCCCTTCTCCCCACGGGCGACCAGGCGCAGCCCTGCAGACCTCCCTCACCACCAAACCCCATTTAATGTTTACCCTATCGGATTGCATAGACAGCATTTGGCATCTCTGGAAGATACAGGCACGTGCAGCATCCCGCTCTTGATCCGACTATAAATAAATGCTTTGGTTAGTTCTCATTTTTCCTGAAGTGATTTACCCATTCCCGTGCCAACACCTCAGCCAGTAATACAGGTTTTCACAGTGAGTATTAATTCTGACTTTACTCTTGAATCGCATTTTCTTCATTTGAGCATTATTATATTCCACGGAACCGGGCGTGAGCATCATGCAAAAGGCATTCTGGTCCACGGTTGTGAATACAGCTGTGTAGGCAGAGGAATATTTGTTTTCCAAGTAATTTGTGCACATTCACAAAATTACAGCTGTCTGCAGTTCTCCTGAAATATCTGCCCTGCTGTTTACAAGTCATAAAATGTAATCTGTCTTTTGTAAGGTTCCAATTGGTAAATTTGGAAATATATATATAATGTGCATTATTTTTTTTTTTACACTCAGATAGGCTGTTCCCCATTACTTACTGCCTCGTAAGCCCATACACCACCAGCACTAACTTGAGGAGCCACTGCCCTGAGAGGACAGCGGGCAAACCTTTGCGAGAGGCAGCCGGGCCTCTCTAATGTGCTTTACAGATCGCTCATCGAGCCGCGTCTCACTCTTATCCCAGAGCAACCACGCCATGAAGAAGACCACATGAAACGGAGGCACGGGTTACAGTCCAGCTTTGGGCGACAGGTTGCCACCTTGGCCATAGGAAACCTCCCGTTGGGATGGAGCTGGGAGGTTCATCACTGAGTAACGTGGCCAGCGATCACGGTGACAGATCATCAACAAACAAGAGGTCTTTCTGCAACTATTCTTGCAAGCAAAGCCAACAAGTGTAAAATTACTAAATTTGCACTGTGGCTATGAACCAACAGGCTAAGCTGGGGGTTGGCATCTCCCATCAACTTTTCTTTGGATGTTTATCTGAGCCATTAAGAGTTAGCCAAAGCACTTCTACTGATTTTTAATTTTTTTTCCCAATGAAAGATGGGGACATTTTCACAAGTGTGTCTGATTTTTGCCTCTTCCTTCATGACTGTACAGATAAAAAAACAGTTTCTTCCAAAAGTTGTCTGGATGCACAAAACACTGTTTGCTAGGACAGTAAAGTCCTTGGGACAGAAATTTTTCACAGCAAATGCGGAAATGTCCACCGCACCTGCACAGCACAAACCAACACCGCTCCAAGCCTGGGACACGAACCACGAGTAACCCTTTGGCCCAAAGTCTTGATGAGGAGCAAAGTGCACAAACCAAAACATCACACCAATAAATCACAGTGGGTGTGATCCCTACCGTCAGGCAAACCAGAACTGATCACCTCGGTACAACTGGAGAGACTTTGGTGTAAAACCAATTTGAAACAAAAACCAGAGGTAGGAAACAAAACCTGTCTTGGATCCCTCGACCCAGTGTACTCCCTGGACAGCTGTCACTTAAACCTGGGACATATCTGGCCCGAGTTTTTCAACCCAGTTACTGCAACCCACCCAAGAAGTCCATGTGGCTGCATAGATATGTCGGAAAAGGCTCGGAATTGAGATGTGCCACACAGCTTAATAACTTAAATCATGGCAACCTACCATTTGAAGCCATATCACTTACAAACATGACGGAACAGGCAAGAAAACATTGAGTTTTGATAATCACATGGTCTGCTTTAAGCACCCTCGATCCATGTGCTCCACCGCATTACGTACTCGATGCACGCTGGCACACGGCACGTGCTATGGAGCTGCCACACGACTCCCATGACGTATCGCGATGGAGGACAACTTTCTGAGTTGGTTCAAATGGTGCCAAGCTACGGCATCAGCGACGGCGGCGGCTCCAGCACGGGCACTGCTGCCTCCTGGCACTAAGGGGACGCGACGTGTGCTGCTCTCCGACACCCATCGCTACCTGAGCTCCTCCCGTCATCTTCCCACCTGGCTTCAAAACACGATTTTCAAACTTTTTCAGCTAGACACGCTAAACCCAGGATGTAGATTTTCCAATTAGTCTCTGTTTAAACATCTGTTGGTAGACTGCATTTAACATTAGTTATTTGAGCAAAGCGCAATTTGATTAGGCTGTCTGAAACGGAGCCAAAGTCTGCAAAATAATAGCTCAATTAAATTTTGTTTTGCTTTCATTTGTCTTATACTTTCCTGAGTGTGATACAGTTGCACATAATCAAGTAAACTAATTCCTTTCAAAATGAGAGATTTCGGTGCCTTCTCCATCTCCCCTCAAAGTTTATTTAATAATCTATTCCATCTTCTCCATGCTTCATCAAACTTCATCCTGACACAAAGCACATTTCTTTCTTGTGCCTTCAGTCTACTTTAATTTTCTAGGCTTTCAATGGCTTGAGATTATGCGCCATTAATGTTACACCTTAAATAGATTAGTAATTTATAAAAGGCAGATTACACTTATCAGGGAAACAAAAACATTTCAGCAAGGCAACAGCCTTTCCTTTGCACACACCGCAAAATATTTTGCCAACCTGACGACACAGCTGTAAAACTGTCAAGCTCCGAAGCTACATCCAAGCGGCATTTCCAATTGTTTCCCCGGGTTTAGTTTCTACGTATTCTGTTAAGTTGCACTTGTTGCCCTGAAACTTCAATATTAGCTCTAGAGATTTAAACACATGAGGGAAACAGCTGCTCTCCTCCGCTCAAGCAAGTTAGATCAAAATGCCTCCCCTCTTTCTCTCTTCTTCCCCCCTCCCCAAACAAATCGCTGCAACTCAAGTATTTCTGGCAAAGTTCACGGGTTTAGGGCAAAATTCTGCTCTGTGATCATCACTGCAGATTCCTCCAGTGCATACTCTTCTCGGTCGGTGCACGAGGAACACCAGAGCTTCCCCACGCGGACTGAAGAAACTCTGCCTCGAGGATTACAAAAAAACCATCCCGGTCACAGCAACTCAGCTGCTGTGTAGATGTGCGTATGATTTAGATTTAAACATTTAAACATTAACTTCTTTCACACTTCTGTTAAAAGAAAAAAAAAAAAAGCTTTCATTCTTTGAGAGGTCTTTTATCCGAGAAGATTTCTGATACATAGTACTTTTTCTTTAGTGTTTTTTTTTTTTAACATATTTGTTGCAAAGTGTGAACACAAAGGGACAAGCTGAAATAGGTATCTGGCAGGCTCTTCCCCAGCGCGTGCTGCTGAAAGCCACAAGTACTACTGCAGTTGTTAAAAATCTGTTCTTTGGATGCAGAAAGGCGAGGGACTCCTCCAGCGCCGCTCCAGCTCTGCCCTGCCCCGGGGCAGTACTTTAAAATACTCCTGCAAGAAAACAGCCTTCAAAATTAGAGGCGGCTAAAGTCCGTGGAAGTTCAAAATGGGATATGTCCTATTTAAAATGTACAGAGCTACTAAATATGACAACCATCTGATGTATGAAAATTATTCACAACCAAAAACAGACAGTCTGGAAATAGCTGGGATGACTTCATTTAGACAGAATTACCCAAATCTGTTTCTAATATACACAGTACACATAATAAATTTTTACAATATGACAAGGAAAACAAACTTAATAAAAGTTCCTGATCTTTTGTTACACAAGCAAGCTATAGCCATGATATGTTTATAATATTTTGCCCATGATATCACAGCTAAGTAACAAAAGCTAAGCAACACAAAAACCAGTTACTAGGTATGACTTCACCTCGCGACTCCCGTAATGACATCGCCGCGCACGTCGCCCCAGCGTACCACCTTCCCCAACCTACATCCCGCGCCCCGCAAGTACTCGCCGTGTGGCTTTTGACTAATAGTTTCCTTTTCTCCTTCTCCCAGGCACCCTTTGGCTGGGGAAGCTGCGGATCTCTATGACGGGAGTTTGTTTTTTTCCAACTACACCAGGACTCATCTGAACGGTAAGAGATTTTTAGCCTGTTTCCTTCACTCCTGGTTATTTGACAAGTGCTTGAAAACCCTGTTATAAACAATCTCTGTAGGAAAACAGATGATGTCTTACGATCACAGAAGGTAATTTTTTCAAGAACCCAACTTTTTGAGCGTTTCCCAGATGCACCGCGTCAATCTTCCTGCGTTTGACGATCTCAGCTGGTTTTCCAGCCCGGGCGTTTCGCCAGGCGGGCCGGACTGCCCCTCATTGTCACTTCTGTTCGATGGCACTCGCACCCACTGCTGTTATTCCAGGCTTCAGGAAATTTTCTAACCACTGGACAGGCTCCAGCGCTGCGCACTAATAAGTTGCAGATTGCAGCCCTCTAAGTGTGTGTGTGTGTGTGTGTGTGTGTGTGCACGCGTGTGTCGGATCAGGGCCACGGTCCGCAGGAGGAAGGGGTGGGGGGTGGGGAAACAGTAGTTCAAAAATGCTGCCTACTCAAATTGACAGAAAAGTGACCCCTGCACTTCATCAGAAATTCCTGCAGACTGACAAAATAAAGGAGTTTGCTTTTATCACACACAGTAAGACTCATATGGAAAAATGGAAACACTACATCACTCGACCTCAGGTTGCCCCCTTTTCAACCACAGATGAATATTATGTATAAAAATTGTAAATCAATTTGAGATGTATTAAAGGAGATTCCCTTTTTCTGTATTAAAGGTAATGCCTTTTAATCTCTAGATTTATTTTGTAATGTCAAGTAAATAAGAAAGACTTAATTTCCCTAACTGAATTTTGTTACTCTTAAGTCTATTTAGCATCTCGACGTGGTGTTCACATAATTTCCTACGCTTTGCTTGCATCAGGAAATAATGAGCAAGCATCACTTACCCAACACTGAGTCACAAATATTTGCCTACATTAACAGAGCATTAAAAGCCATTTCAAACAACTTAAGGAAATTGTGCTAGACTTTGAACTGTGATTCACTACGATGAGAAATTAAGAAACTTTTCCTCTTCTAAAGGCAAAAATCAGCCACCGCAACCTCCTCGTAATATCGTTAGGTCCTAGAGCAGACTTTCCTCTTACAGGTCCCTACACAATAGATTTCTTTGCTTAATGAAACCGCTTCTGAAATTTTCCTACGCTCAGTGTTGGGTACTTTGAAATTTCAATCTTTTCACATCCTTGAACTCTCATCAACATTTTTTTCCAGAGTGTGTCAATAAAATTGATTACTTGCAGTTCTGAACTCTGTTCTGCACATGGAAATAAAACAATTTGTTTTAAAGTATTTTCTGAAGAAAGCAGAACTTGGCAATCATATCTACAAGATCAAAAAAAAAAAAAAAAAGAAAAAGAAAAAAAACCCAACTAACCAAGCAAGCCTTCCCCACAAAAAGCAAAACAAGAAGAAATCTCTCCAGCAAACAAAAGAGAAGCGACATTCTGATTTTATCGCGGCAGCAACGTGAGCTATATCCCTGACATAACACATCATCAACCTCTACCGTTGTTCTCCTGATTGATGTATCTCCCTGTCGGACATGAACGATCTTTTCGCATCATTAATATGTTCATTAATTTGTTATCAATTCTAGCTCGCTGGACTTAAACCGCTCCGTACCGTGGCTCAAGAGTGCCTCGACAAGCGCTGGTGCGATCGCATACGTACGGACCCCTGACTACCCCGTTGCTGAGATGCCTCATACCTACGACCAATCTGTTGCTTTTACAAGTTTAATCTCGGTATTAAGGAGCTGATTGTGGAACCATGTCGCTATAACATCTTCAACCCAGCTGTACATCACATAAACCGCTATAGGAGGGGGCAGTCTCCCATGATTCCTCTAGCAGTGCATACCTTTAACTCCCTAATCTGTAATACTACAAAATACCCCTCTCATTTCTTCCCAAGCACAAGTGGACTACCAGCAAGGGTCCAACAGTGTTATTCCTAATTACCTTTTTTTCACTCTTGATCCTGTGGCGCTCATAATTAGTTACCTGGGGCTGCAATCCAATTTGAAGTGATGACAAGAAAGTGATCCATGAAAAAGTAATAAGTTAAATCCAATTTCAGCCTTCCTCTAATTAAATGCACATGGAACTAATGACTCAAACCCTACCATTTCAGTGATAATGGTAATTAGCGAGGTGGGAGTCACTCTCTTTTTTCAACACTGTAGGTGTAAACCACAAGGTAAAATGGCAGGAGCACTCTTAATTACATGTGTCATTTTGTCAGCAATTTACACGTTTCTGACCAGTCAGGAAGGTTTCATTTGTTTTCCCCTTCCCCGAGGTGGGGAACACACGGCCGGCCCCGGGCACTGCCAGCCCCGCCGCCCCGCTCTCAACCTGGTCAGAAATCGCATTTCCCGCCCCNAGAAGATGCTGATGCCAAACTCCCAAACACCCCGGCAGGAGCCGCACGCCTCAACGCCACGGAAGGTCTGCAGCTCTCTGACCTCGGGCAAGTCACTTAATATCTCTCTGCCAGGGTTTACACAGCTATAAAATGAGAATAATCACATTTGCTGACAGTACCTCACACTGCCAGCTCTCTCCCAATATTTTAGAATTTTCCTAGAAGCCACGGTTTTTTGGAATCATGCAATTACAGGACAATCATAGACTTCTTTCAAGAAAAACCAACTGTGTGTGTCACCTTTCTGCTCAGTCTGAAAAGCTGGAAAAACTGAATGCTGAAGGCTTTAAAAAAAAAACATAAAAGGGCAGCAAAAAAAAAAAAAAGGCCCACAGGTTTCACTGAAAAAAAAACCCCTTAGTATCAGAATTTTCAAGCTGATCATGTAACTTTGAGGACCTGACTCAGATTCTGTTCTGTTCGTGGGGTGGACGGTATTTGTACTTCACAGGCATATTCCAAGAACTGACTAACACCTGTAATTGGGCTTAGGGATGAAAAATAAAAGAGCTATGGGTCCTTTGGTAGAAACCAGCAAAACTCAACTTTGCTTTATTTCCAAAGTCAAAAACAAAAAACTAAGGATTCCAGGGAAATTTTCATAGGTAAACTATTTAAACTCTGGAGAAGTGAAACCTCAACCCAACTCGAGTCGGTGGCAAAACGCCCACTGGCTTGACCCAGGTCAAAGTCAGATCAACTCCCATGTTTAAGAGTGAAACAGAGAGAGATACTCATACAAACAGAACAAACACACTTGCAAATTTATTCCCCCTCACAAATTATCTGCTGGGACATAATTTCTCTACCAGTTGTTAAATTTACCGCTATGTAAAAAAGGTACGCCGCGTGTAAAACCTGAGGCTACATAACCTGGTACTTGTGTGCTCCGAGCGAAACAGAGAATACCCTTCCCTTCACCTTTCAGTGTTCATTACGTTGTCGAGCTAACGATTTCTGATTTCATAAAAAACAGTAATAAATGCCCCTGACATCAAGCTACGGTGATTTTTTTTTTTTCCTCTTGCCCTCTTCTATTTCTCAAGATACTGGAAAGAAATATTAAGATAATACAGCATGCAAATTAAATTCTACAAAAGCCCAGCCAAAAGGCTGCTTTAAAAAGCAGCGGTATGCAAAGGCGAGGACAGCTCTGTCCTCTCAGCCTCCCCCAGTCTCACCCAAAAATCTAAACCAAACCCAAATTCTTTTCTTGGCCGTGACTTAAAAGGAAGATTTATTTTTTGTTCTGTCAACCGAAAACAAAAGTTTCCATCTTAGTAATTTCATTATTTCTTCTCTGCAAACACACACAGGTTAACTATCATACAATAAAATCTCATTTAATCACATAAAAAAGTCAAGTGATGGGTTTCAATTGCGAGATACTGACTTGGACGTCCTAAATCTGTTTTCAGTCCGGTATCCAACTTTCATCTCAATGCAACACACAACATTTACGTCTTTTAAAAAAATTGTATTTTTAGTATTGCCAAAACACACATGCACTTTTACTTTCTTGGGAGAAAAATGTGTCTCTTGATTTGTTTCCAATCTGTGTGCTCTTGCCAGCAACTAAAACGCTTGGAGAACCAAAATGAATAATCATTAAGAGCATCAGCAATTAAAGCTGCAAATTTTAATCAATACATCTATTAATACAAAGATATATTTATCTTGGCCAGGAAAAATGTGCACATTTTCAAAATCCTAATCATACCTGGCCTGTTAAATTATTTGTTTCACGGATTCAAGGAAATCCAATGTCTATGGCAAATATATTATCAAACATGCTTTAGTCTTTTTTTCACTTCCAGTAATTTTTGTGGGGCGGGTATTTTTTTTATATTCTTTTCCCAACTGCTGGTTACTAAATCCATTCCTTAACTTTCAATTTTCTTTTGTTTGTGTCATCAGGCTGTGAAAACGGAGGTCACTGCCAAATATAAAGCACGGCAGCGTGAGATAGGCTCAAAATGTGAGTCATCGTGTATTTGGAGATTTATTTTTTTTTTCAGCTATCAGCGCAGCACATCTCCACTCCCGCGTCCAAGTTCTTATACACTAAATATCTCAAAATTCGCTAAAGGCAGGTCTCCAGGTAGAGTTATCAAGGTCAAGAGACCCCAAAGACATCGCTGGAGCCCATTGTCATGTAAAGGCTATTGAAGGCACCGTGCCTCAGTGCGGCCACGGGAGGCCGGGATATATTTAAGTACCGTGGCTATTTGATCAGTGAATAAAGAAGGAATATAGGAAACTATCCACGAGGCGATAACAGATTAGCTACACAGGGTATACTAGATTAATTTTCCACATCTGCTTGCGGCGGTGGGGTTTATATGACAAAGCCTGCCAGCCAGCATTGAAGTGCCGAGCCCAAGAGACGGAGGGAGCTCTTCCAGCCCTGCGCGGGACCGCACCAGCCTCCCCTCCCGGGGCGGGCAGCGCCACGCAGCATCTTATTAGGAGAACCAGCACCCCAGGTGAACGGCATCCTTTCCCCCCCTGTATCCCGCACACACTCGTGTTAGGCAGCCTGCCGCCCTCGCCAAGCGCAGCAGAGATAAGCAATGCCAACGGTATTCTCGTTATGCACGAAGTCTGTTTGTTGGGAAGGAAAAAAAAAGGTAACTGCTAACCGCTGTGGCTATCCAACGAGACATCTGTATTTATAAACTAAGCGCAAAGATGACTCGGTTCATTATTTAAGCAAACTTTTGAAAAACGGGCGCATTTCCACCACCCTCAACATTTATTCTACGTACTGTCAGCAACGGGTACCGCCTTGTGAGTGCGGCGCCACGCAGCTTCAGGGGGTGTGGGTGCTCGCGTGGGTGCAGTGTTACTCAAAAATTCTAGCCCCAGTGCCACCGTTTCCTTTCAGCAACCGATTTTCATTGCAGGGTTGCAGTCGGGGTCTGTTACATTCAAGAGGATTTCCAGTACGTTTAAGACCGCAAAAGCACCAAGGGGGGGGGGG
>VZSZ01011752.1:683368-694381 GCA_013398815.1 Ibidorhyncha struthersii
AGCTCTCCGTATACATTAATAAATTAGAATTTTAATTGTGTCTCTGACTGCAGGAGCTGCTCCAGTACTTTAATACGTACCAACAATTGGCTATGTTATGGAATCCGCGATGTGGCCTTCACTGTTGACCTCTGCAACACAATTCCCAGTCTGACTACGGAAACTGTTTGGTTTGATCCTTTCAACTTATTTGAATCCTGACAAATAAGCTCACAGCTGAAAGGTCAACACAGTCATATTTCATCCTCTGGAGCTATTCTTAAGACATCTGCACAACAAAGCACTTCTTTTAGTACCTGACACTGGACCTAGCCAGCACAATCTCTCATTAAAAATGTCCCCAGTGGAAGAGTCTATTAAAAGGCATATGGATCAGCTATGGATTTACCAAATAAAATATTTTTGAAAGCATTAATGTAACGCTTTGGATTACGGCGCTCTACGCTGCCAATAAAACGTATATTTGCCCAATGACAAAATGGTTCATACTTTCCAAAAGAATAATAGCTCGGCTATAAAGTGCGAGGTGTTGTCCAGCAGCCCGAGCACGGGGGTGGGAGCCAGGAACTCATGAATCTTAATCCCACCTCTAAAAACAATTCCCTCTGTGATCCTAAGCAAGCCACTTAACCTGTTTCCCTCAGTTTCCCAGTCCAGAACTGGGATAATGCTACTTACTTATCAGACTTTCCTTCTGGGGATGTTTTGGAGATTAGTATTTGCAAAATGCTTTGAAGATGAAATCACTACGCGAAAGCTCGAAGTTGTCCACGCTGGGCCAAGGGCTGCAGTTAATAGCTATTCCTCGCTCAGGCAAAACTGCCCTTGAAGTCCCCATCGGCTTTATTTGGGTAAGAACCTCAGGATCGGGTCCTCTCGCTTTACTGTCAAGGCCTTTAGTGGTGTTGGGTTTACCTTCCATATTCTACTACATATTTAAAGAGCCTAGGATCCGTATTTTTGGAGGAAAATAATCTGAGGCACATATAAAAGGCAAGAGAAGCAGCAATGCTGTCACGGAACTCATGGTGATAGTATATCAAACTAAAAAAAAAATTAGAAAGAGCAAAACAGACATGAGTTTGACAATGTGCTATGACAACAAGCAAAAAAAAAAAAAAAAACGGAAAGAATTTGGGGCTACAGAGGCTGAAGCATCAGATATAGAAGAGGGAGATAAGATAAATGTCCCAGCTACAGGGCTTTGTGCGAGTGTAGCTGAACTGCTGCATTCAGTAACTTATTATCAAAAATACAGTGACACGCTGCAATTGCAAAGAGAGCAATAATAAAAGCAATAACCAGCTGCAAACCTGCAAAGCGGTCAAGGGTCTAGAAGTGCCGGTTTACGAAATACATAAAGAACTAGATACATATAATTTGCCAAAACTGGCAAGTACATGTTAGTATCTCAGATGTTTGAGGAGTGTGAACACGAGGCAAGGCAAGGGACTGACTCAGTATTTATACAAGCAGTATTACTTGGAGCAAGAGGATGGAATTAAAAGTGGAAAGTTCCTGAGCGTGTGCTTTGTTATGGAAAACCATCCGAAGGAAAATAATAGCGGTCCCACTACCACTTGGGATTTCTAACACTGGAATAGCAAGAAAAAAAAAAAAGGAAAATGTGATACATGACCTAATAGGTCTTTCTTGTCTTTAACTCCCGTGATTTATCCCGCAAGACTAGCGGAATGTACCCCAAAGCCGCGTATGTGTGCATACATCTTGTGTTTGGGAATGCTGTATTGGTTTTAGCTTTCTGAATTCATAACAGCACAAAGCCCGGTAATATTTAGATTTTATTTCTGAAGATGTCCATAAATCAGCCGACAATAAAAGGGGAAAAAACACACCGATGATACGATATCCTAGTATTTCCCAATATCCTTGACACAGCAAATCAACGGTTTGAGTGAACACAGACTACAAACGGAACAGCAATCAAACAGAAATGTTAATGCAAATCTCCTATGCACACCGACACGGTAACAAAAGCTATTCCATTTTGTCATGATCCAACCCTACTAATAGAAGTACACGCTCAAGATCTGTAAATACACCGTGGGTGGGATTTTCAAGAGCACCGAGCACCGGTCCTCACGCCACTTACACCAGCCACAGCCGCTCTGTGGACTTCACCGGGAGGAAGCTCCTGAAAGTCCCATCCCAACGTTCACCAGTAAGACGCATTTAGTCAGCTTGTACAAGCCCCAGTCCCTCTCGGAGGCACGCAGGCTCCCCTTACCTGAAGGGCTGGCTGTTTGTCATTCCTCTTCGGAGACTTTAATCCACTAACTTGTTGCTGCTGCTGCTGCTGCTGTTGCTGCTGCTGCTGCTGCTGCAGTAGAAGCTGCCGTGCCACCTGGAGAGCCTGCGAGGAAAAGAGGTTTGAAAATTGAGTTTCCAGCAGACAGGGAGTGGGGAGCTACACGCACAGCATAGGGTCAAGGCACCCCTTGGTCACGGGGTACCGCTCCACATCCGAAGCACCTCCACCAAGGAAAGCAGCGGCTTCCACAAAAAAAAACCAACAACCCAGCACCTGCACGCCATGGGGCAATATCCCACCGCTGGATTGCCTGTTTTGACTATGGAGAAAACCTGCAGCACCTGACATGCAGCTCCTGCGTGGGAACCTCAAGGAACTGCAGAAATCCCGGTTGTGAGCACCATAGAGTTATTTCTATCCCCCACCTGGAGCGGCTCATACCCCTCTTTGCTACCGGGCAGGCTCATGCGCTAATGACTTTCAATGCTCCTCTCCTCCAGCAGGTCAGGTCTGGTTTACAGAAGAGGGCAGTCGTATATCACTGTCTGCTCTCCTGAGCACCAGAGAAGGTCAGGGAAGTTTCTGGAAGTTTCTGGTGGGAGGAAGAGGAGCGCCAGCAGCAGGCAGAGCTGTGCTGAGTCCTGGAGGTACCGTGCTAAAGGCTGAGGAACCTGCGAGGAGCTGGAGTGAATGCAATGAAAAGCGGGGACAGCATCTCAAGCCCCCAAAGACCACCGTCAGGGACTGGGATGGGAGGCAGCAGAGCAGCAAAAGGACCGTGAGGCTTCACGGGATGAAGGGGCAGGGGACACGATCCCGAAAGCGTGAGCAGAGCATCACGTGGTGGCTGACTGTAGGTGACCCTGCTCTGGCAGGGGGGTTGGACTAGATGATCTCCAGAGGTCCCTTCCAACCCTGACTATTCTGTGATTCTGTGATTCTGTGATTATTGCAAAATTTCATGCAAAGCAAGGGAAAACTGTCCCTAACCACTAGAGCCAGCCGCTCCAGGAGGCCCGATTTCTCCATCAGGTGGGAAAAAGCAAGCAAGAGGACGATGAAACACGGGGGAAAGCAGGAGAAGGAGCAAGTCCCTGCCCTGAGTCCCTCCCGGCCCCCCAGCAAGGGGACCGCAAGGAAGAGGCTGATGGCCTGCAAGACGGACTGTGGCACAGCTGAGGCTCCGCTGGCAAGACCCGAGCCCGCTGCTCCCAGAGGATTCACCAGCACCGGACTCGGGCTTTCTTGGTCTCCTTGGAGACGTTCAGTACATGTGTAGGTGGAAAAGTGGGAAGGCTGAAGACTTCATTAATGTAAAACAAGAAAAATAGTCCCTTTGCAAGATGCCTACACGGAAGGAGGGAAAAAGCCTTCCCCACTCCTACTGTGTATGCTCTCTGAGTGATTTAATTAATACCTATTTAATTAAGGAGTCAGATATGCTTCAGGTTTCACTTGCTTCTCCGAGTTGCAAAGTGTTTCATCTCGGCGCAGAACCGCCAGGAAAGGTTTGACACCGAGGACTGCAAACTCGGATCCACAACTCCCCGTAAAACCGTATTATTTTATCGCCTAGACCCATCGTTTTACCTTTGAAGGGACACCAGGCAGCCCAGGGCGCTGAAGAACCACCGCTGCCGGCCAGCACGCCAGGGCAAGTGGGGAGGAGAGACCTTACTGCGCTCTGGCAAAGAGTCCTCCTTTCAAATTTCCTAACAAGTCTCCACTGGATCAGAAAAACTCTTTAAGGGTGGATGCGATTTCCAACACAGCTTGGTGCGATGAAGGTAAAATCAGATTTTGCATTTCAAGCTGGTTGGAGCTCAGTGCACCCGCAGCATCTCTAAAACGGTCCACGTCCCTGCGAGTGGTGCGAGGAGCTGCCGGGCATGGGCACGCACCAGGGCGGGCGAGCATCTGTGCTCCCACGCACACGACACCCCTGCCGCCGGTTCAGCGTCAAGAACCAGAAGACCCTACAGCCTGCCAATTAATACAATGCAACAAAGGAAACCTTTATGCGGAAAGTGCTAAGTATGCTTAAAAAAAATGTTATTTGTATTGAATTAGCTTATTTAGCTGTTAAAGCATCATCAAGGGTGGGCAGAGGCAGCAGAAATAAAACCTACAAGACTTAAGGGGATGGGCAACAAATACTCACCTACTTAACAGGGGTGTTGTATGGCTTATTTAATTAATGAATACTTGTAAAGCACTCTGAGTTGCTCAGACAAGAAGCGCTATACAGTACAAGCGCAACATATTATTATATATTATTAAGACTGGCTCTGCAGAAGAATAATTCCAGGTAAATGTGCAATCAAATGATCATTTTAGTTCCCAGTAATTAGATTGAATAGGCCAAAAAAAACACAGAAGCCTTTCTTTAATCATACACTAAACAATCAGAACATCCCTAACCTTTCAAGCTACAGCCTTTTTGAATAAAACATCATCAACTTATAGATATTATTCCAAAAAGAACCAGTCACCATATGTGTTGTCTCTTTGAAATACAGTTGCTATAGCAGACCCTGCATGCATTTCATGTGATATGATCAGATTCTATCCGTTCTGGCAGCTGAGAGGTTGCACAACTAAAATTGGCTGCCAGAAATTTTTTGAAGATTCCCAGAACAAGTAGCCGTGCAAGAAATGCTTGCTTTCGGCTCGAGCTGGCCGCCAAGCTCTGTGCGGCTCAGCAGGGTGGCCGCTGCCACCACGAGCCCTCACCACGGTTGACCCCACGCCGATGACAATGTCTGCGCTCGGGGCCAGGCTCACAGCGGCAAGGCTCTGATGGAGCATAGCCAGAGCTCTGTCCCCGCTCCAGTCCCACCTGCACAGCAGCCACATCCCCGCAACACCCACCCCTCGCGCAGGCTCTCCGCTCCAGGTGACATCCGCACCTCCCTGCTCCGTGTCCGGCTGGCACTTGTCCTGGTGCCGAGACCTGGTGGGACCAGCGATGGCAAAGAGGGAGGGACCAGCACGGAGGGTGGAGCAGGGCAGGAAGGAAAGGATTAAAAAGAAGGAGAGTAATGAATGAGTTGGCTGCAGGAGCATCACGGATAGAAGGAGCCGGGATAGAGAAAAACAGCGAAGGGAGAATCACGGAGGGACAGGCGCGGGTGAGATGGCGGTGAGCTGACAGCTCTGGGGATTGCAGCTTGAACTGGCATTTCCCATCTCTCTTCTCTCAAGATTTCACTCTTCCGCTTATAAATAACTGACAGCAATAAAAGCTAAGCATCAGATGAGCTCGGGTTTAAGATGTGGAAGGTTGTTTATAGCTCAAATCTGGTTCTTACTGAACATCTGCATCAAGTAGCTACTGCATCTTTGGTGGTACGGTGAACCCAGGGATTCCCAAGTCCCTTTGCCTTTCTACACTTCCCAGCTCAGCCCTTCCTCCCGCCCACCTCGGACCAAGCACTACCCCTGCCATTTCAAAGTCTCATCCGCACTCCTTACCCACGACGGGCTGCGTAGAAGAAAGACGGCTAACTCAGTACGGGAAGCACCGGCCCTCTTCCCTCTCGTATATAGAGTATTTCAAGCTCATCTGGAGTTCCTCCGTGAAATTAATTTGCTGATGTCAGTTCAAGCCCGGTGGACACCTGCCCTCATTACGCGGGCGCATCCCATTTAATTCAAGCCGACAAGCGCCGCACCTCTACCCCCTTCTCTGGTTCCACCCAGCAACCGCTCTCGCGTGGAACCCATCACTGGATGCCGGCGTGGGAGCCCTGCTGGGGCTGCCGATGCCGCACAGCGCTCGAGCGAGGATAGACAGGGAAATTAATTTGAGAGCGAAGTCAGTCCCACAACCTTCATCAGCACGGAGATTCGCAAGCAGGCCTGTACATTAATAAAGCTTCCTGTGGGAGTAGATGTTGCCTTTGATTTGCATGTGAATTCAATGCTAGTGAGAAGTGCCAGACTGTCAGACATGGAGACCAAAGTCTCTTATCTTTCCAAAAGCTTCTGTAGCAGTTTCCCCACATTTCCTTAATCATCTGCCTTGTCCTCAACTTACTGAACAGGCAGTAGAGAGTAAAGCTGGACTCAGTTCAACTCCTGCTGCTGCCAAGTCCTGAAACAAGGGTGCCAGGACTGTTTACTGCTAGCCAACAGCTCTGCTAACGTGGCCCTCTCCTCACGAGCGGGTGGCTCTGACATCTCCAAGCTCTTTTCACGCATTCCTCCCCACTGCCATAGTTACATCCTAAATCTCCACCACGTGCTTGCTCTTCTGCAAGTGAACAATCGCCAGGGGCCGTGGCAAACCGGCCCGTGCTTGTGCATCCAAGCAACTGAGTTCTCCTCCCCGGGACCCGCAGGTAGAGACGCCAAGAGCCCCCCAAACCACAGAGGTGCTTCGGGTATCTGGGACTGTGATTACCAGCAGCCGCGTTATGCGCTGCCTACCTGCGCTGCTCAAAGAGCCCGCGAGCTCGGTCACGGCTGCCTGGGACAACCAGAGGCGGACACCAATCCTGGCCTCCAGCAGCTATCACACAGCATCAGCAGTCATCCCCCTCTCTGCACCGAAATACAAATAGGAAATCTTCCCACCTACTGAAGGAAGAGGAAGAAAAGCATCCTCTAGCAAGTGCATCTTCCGCGTGCCACAGTTTTTAGTCACTATCAAGAAAGATTTGAAAGGATGACACCAGTACGAGGCTCGCTACCAACCCAGTCATCTTGACTCTGCTCAGTGCTACACCTAAATACAGTAAATGAACTCCCGAGCTATTTTCTTATCCATCAGGGAATCACCCAGAGATGAGGAGACTTTCTGGCATAAAACGGAGACCAGTAAAAAGGCAACTGAAACGCTGTACTAGAGACATTGCACAAACTTGGGATGGTATTTGGGAGCCAACACTGGGTGACACCTAACTCAGGAAAAAATTTATCAGCACATTCACCGTGAGATGAATCAAGCCTGTTTCATTCAAAGATGCCACAAAGTGGAAAGCCCCACTGAAAATCCCTCTCCCTGTGCTTAGGGAAGTGGCAACCATTTCATGTTTCCCAACTAGTTAAGCACTAGGAGGCTGGGGGGGGCGGGGGGCGGGGGGAAGTACACATTGGAGATGACCAAGACAATTTTATTGCAAGAAAGACAGAACGGGACTTGTTTGCCCAGCTGTTGTTTGCCCAGAACATCCGGCACTGTTATCACCCGAGTTACTGTTGAAATTCAACATTTTCACTCAAGCAGCTCTATCTTTTGGTTTCACCATCCTCTTTGGGCAAGTTTTGCTCGAAGGAAGGGTCAAAACATTGCCCTGCCTCTGACTTCATGTGGGTAGAAACTCCCGATCTGGGAAGGGGGCTGGGGAAGGGGAACACACTGGAAAAAGAGGGTAGAACTTTAAAAATAGAAATGCTGCTGAAATGCCCTATACTTGCTTACAGTGTCAGTACATAAGGAAAACAGTAACAAGATCCAGTCCTATGGAGCCTCTTGCTAACTTGTTCCACCGCTGCAGCCAGTACAAGGCAGCGACTCTCCAACTGTTTTTCCATCAGCCTATTTCTACTGGAGAAAAAGAGCTCAAGCTCCTCCCTGCCCATCTGCTCGAACCGATATTAATATCAATCAGCTATAAATGAAATATGAAGACCTACAGCTATAACGGGCCTGAGTCTAACACCAGGGAAAGCTTGTTTCCGCACCTGAGGTTTATCGGGCATGGGAAGGCCGATCCAGTGAACGGCAGGATGTATGGAAAGGTATGTACGTTGGAGGGTGGGGAGACGAGCAACAGACACGAGGACGCAGAAGAAACCGGCGCCCTGTCTCACTGCTAATTCCCAGGGCAGTTGTGCAGTAATCGTCCGCCTCCGAAATGGAGAAGCATGCATGCAGAAATTGCAAGAAGGGCACAAAACAAAATCCCATGTGTTTTTACAGATTCCTAAGGATTTTGGGCCTTTCCAGGTGGACAAAGCTGCCCATCAGGAAAGCAACTTGAGAAAGGAGGAAGGAAGTGTTCCCAGGAATCAGAGATGGTCCCGCAGCCATCTGAAGTGTCCAAGCAGTAAATCTGGAAAGTTACTCGCCAGCCAACATCATCATCTGTCCGTTATTTCAGTTATGGTCATTAAAAAGCAAAACACAACACAAGAAGCAGAGGGACAGGAGATAGAAGATATTTTCAGGGCAAAATCTACCCGTGGAGGAAACCTACTGTTACCCCGGTCCCCGACTCCAGAAGCGAGACCTTCTATGTTGACCTCCCAGCAGTAACAGATAGCCGGATCTTTACACAGCTAAGACGGCTGCTAAGCTTTCCCCACCGTTATTTTAGGCAAAGCATGGCTTTGCAGCATCAGGCATGCAGTTCTCCCACCGTCTATATTTCCCCCGAGTTTCACAACGGCTCTAGGCACTGAGGGACCACCTGGTCAGCACTAAAGGGGCCTCTCCCAGTGGAGGCATGGCCCACCTCTCAGAAGGGTTTCTTGCTTCCATTTAGTCTCGCAAAGGCAAGTACCTTTGTTTCTCCCGGGTGGGACGAGGAGGGATTTAGACTCAGCCAGCAATCTCTCTTCTTTCTCAGCTCCCATCTGTCCTCACACCCCGCTCCACTCCACAGCTGCTCCCAGCAGAGCGGCAGGATGCAGCTCACAAGCGCGGAAGCCCGGATGCACCCGAGCTTCAGAGCTGCTTCATGTCTCTCCCACTCCTGCCTCCTCTATCTCCTCTCCTGCGACACCCTCTTCTCCTGGAGCAGCAGATGTAGAGCGGTGGTAGGAGGCAGACACATTGGAGGGGAGCCCTGCTGCAGCTCTCCTCCGACAGGCTGCGGAGCCGCACAACGTGTGGAAACCGGCGAGGAGCGGAGCAGTATGCAAAAAGGGGGAAAAAAATAAAAAATAGTGCAAAGCGACAGCAGTGGGTAGTGCTGTTCCTCTGGGAGGAACAGAACAGGGGGAGGTGAGAAGAACCAACTAGAGAGAATAGGAAAGGAACCAAAACGAAGAGGAGGAATAAAATGTAGAAGATGCAAAAAAGAGAAGCAGATGTTCTTGCAGCACTTATTCCCTCTGACATTTGTACCCAGCTCTTTCGTCTTCCTCCAGAACTGGGAAAAGAGCTGCTACATGCTCCCTCCCCGTTCTCACCATCCTGACCCTCTGCACCACGCATCAAAACGAGCCAAGGCCAAGAGCCCCAACGCCGCTCCGGGCACTGCAGCGGGGCAGCCTGGCGCTAATTACAGGCAGGACACAGGGCTCTGCTACGGGACACAGCGAGGATCCAGTATATCCTGGTGGAGCAGCCCTGCTGTCCAGCTTCCTCGCCAGCCTTGGATTCAAATCACCCCCCCTCCCCATCTCTCATTTCCTTGTTTCATTAAATAATCCTCCTCCCTCTACCCTCTACCCAACTCCGCTCCACAGGGTGCAGCAGAGGGATGCTGCGCGCCAGGGGAGATGCTGCCGGTTGCCCGTACCCAGCGCCTCGCTCAGCTGCAGCTCCTCTGCAAGGCTGGCTCCATCCACGGGGCTACCAGCCAGCTCCTCAAAGAGGAGAGCTTCAACAACAATCCTTCACTCGAATAAAATGGTCGGCTGGCCCTGAAGGCTTTGCTTAAACGCAGCAGACTCATCTAGCCAAGTGACTAACGGGTGATTCCCATGCTGGAAAAAGAGAGGGGACCTGGAGGTCCCCATGTACAAAGCCCGGCTCACATCCTGTCCCTGATGTGACGGGGGCAGGCTCGGAGCAAGGGAGCTGGCAACGTGCCTCCCGCCGAAGCATCTCCTAGAATAGTTCAGTCATAAGGAAAGAAGACGAGTCTTTCTTTTTCTTCCAGCGGGCTTAGTTTCTTTCCTCTGGAATAGATCTGGCTATCAGTTGAGGAGATCCCCTCCAGAAAAAGGCACTGGAAACAGAAACCCTTTCTTCCAAACCCACCGGATGGGGTTGCCTGTGCCCCAGCGCTGCTACGCTTCACCCTCGTGGGTGCTGAGGTTCCTTCTGCCGGCAGGAGGACGCGCAGACTCAGTGCTCTTGCCCTGCCACCCCACAGCCCGTCCCACGGCCGCCGAGGTCCCTGCCTGCTACCCAGCTCTGCCGCAGCGGGGACCCGGCCCCACGCAGGGGGACAAGGGCGATTTGCCTCCAAAACACCTGATTTTAATTTCGTAATTTATTCATGGTGGGAGGTCGAACTCAGCAAACCCCAGAAACCTGTGAGCCCCGAACCAGCCACAACAGCGACAACGGCTACAAAAATCCCATTGCTCAGGCACAAACGAAATCCTCAGGCGGTTACGCTGTAAAAACACCTTCTGTCTCCTCTTTTAAAGAGTCACAGTCAAGACTCATCAAAGCCATTTAAAAAAGCGTCTGGCAAAAAGTTCCCAAACATTAAAAATGGTTCTCTTTATTTTGGCATGTCAGGATTCACAGCATGTAGCGGTCTGTACCAGCAAGAAAGGAGGGATGGGCCAACACATCCTGGTAAAATGAGAAAGGATACAAATCTTGGCTCCCCGTGCAAACTGAACCAGAACTGAACTATGTCTGAGTGATGAAAAAAAATCTTATGGGATTTCCAGCTCGTTTCTGTAGGCTCGAGATCAGATTCTGAACTACTGTGTTTGTCCAAAAGTGAACCAGACCTTTGAATATTTGGAGGACTATTCACTGCTGAGCTGCGTTTTTCTTGGATGTCAAAAGCACGGGAAGTTCTCATATTTTTTAATAGAGAAGAGAA
>VZSZ01011752.1:704741-742783 GCA_013398815.1 Ibidorhyncha struthersii
AGAAAAAAAAAAACCCAACCCCCCAAAACACCCCACCCCCCAAAAAAAAACCCCAAACAACCCAGTGTCAATTTAAAGATTTAGTATAAACTAGTTCAAGCCTGTGGGAGGAACGCGAAGTGGAAAAAGTAAACACGGTCCCCCCAAGTAGTTCCCCCTGGAAGCGGAGCCCGCAGCCCGTGCCTGGTACCGCCGGCTGCCCCGCGCCCGGGGAGGTCAGCCCAGCTATGCCAAACTGACAGGTTCAGTTTACAGCAGGCCAGCACTTTGTTTGGATATACTGGCCTTGCTCACCGCCAGCTTAACAACAGATGGCTAGAAAACTTTCATTATGTTGCAGAGGGCTGAACTGCAAACAATCGGGGAAAACTGTGAAAAGTTTAACTCTCTGCAAGCCGAGGGAGGACGCGTCGGCCTCACCGGGGGCCGGCTTCTCGCTCCCGCCCTGGGCATGTGCGCCTTTAAATTAATTAATGCGGGATGGGATGATTAATCATACCTGCGCAGGGTCCCGGGGATGCTCGGGGCGGGGGGAAAAAAAAGAAAAAAAAAAGAATTTGCGATTTGACAAGGGCATTTCAATAACAGGAGCATTCCAGAAGAAAACGGACTTTGACGGATTGCAAAGCTGATTTTAAACCTTCCTCGAGCCTGTGGCTTCAAGAAAGCTATAGGAAAGTTTTGGCAATAATCCTGCGATCAGGGTGTACCAAGAGCTTTCCGACACGTGTTTTTCCATCTCCAGAAACAGAGCCTCCGTCCTTCGAACTCCCACTTCAAACTTTTGCACTTGACAGCGAGAGAAGGCCGCCAAATAATCTAACGCGCAGATCTGGCTACGATTTATCCAAATCTGTGTATAATTTAAACATTCATTAAATTGATTCGATTCATACGCACCCTAATATCTTTTAACACTCTAAGGCAGGTTATAAATGCACCTTCCGAGGTTTAATTCAATTGACAGTCTTATACACATCTCATCACTGGAAACGCATTATTTTATATTATTCAAGAAATGAACAAATCTGTTTTCCACAAATGTATTTTAAAAGCGAGTCTTTCCTGTTATTGAAAGAAAATTGTGTTTATTACTCCTTTAGCATAGTGTAAACTCATAAACGTCAACAGAGAGTACAAGGAAAACTGTCAACTAAATATTGTTTCCTTCATGAGCTGCTCTTCCAAGTCAATTACGCCTTTCAACTTCTGGGGCATTGTATGATAAACTGGCAGTAAAAATCATTCACATTAATATACCATGGTGCCTTGCCTGCAAAAGGTAATTAAAGAAGTAAATGACTCATAAGAATAGACATATTAGCTGCAAAATGAAAGGCAACTGAGCTGCCACATGAAAATATGTACCATTAAGATACTGCATTTTCATATTCCTGTAATCAGCTTCAGTAGACTAATGCTTATTTAATCCAGTTCTCTGCTAAGTCCATCAACAACTGTTTTTTGCTGTTTTCTCCTTGACTGAACATTATGTGTGCAGGTTCGGAATAAATACTGCAATAAGATTTTTGCATAGTCAATTGAAGAACAGGTTTTTTATCTTTTAAAAACTATTTTTCTTTCCCACCAAGAGGAATACAGCCGAGAAGGATACCAAGAAAACCCCTATTTTCTGGGGTTCACTCAGCGCCGACATGCTTAGAGTGAAAGATATACCCCGTTCCAGCGCGCACCATTTTGATTCGTGAAACTGTTAGCAGGAAAAACGAGCCTAATGGCTCCATCTTCCAACTTTCCTATTCTTCACGCAGGAAACGCTTCCCCGTGCTAACGCGTGTTTTCATGAGGGTTAGGAAAATGGGAGTGGTTTGCCCTTTCTTAAGTCCCTGAGGCAAGGTGGGGCAAGGAGAGGAGCAGGCACCCCTGGGTTTGTGGAGCCGATGGAGACGCAGGCTGGGGAGCCCGCGGGGCATCGCCCTCGGACGATGCCCATCCCAACGACCCGCCCTCCCCCAGCCCTGACTTTTGGAAAGATTTGGATGAGGAAAGACCCCAACTCCAACCCCACACGGAGGCCGACCCGGCATCCCACCCTGGCAGCGGGACCCCCAAGCTCAGAACCAACACGTGCTCCTGATTTTTGGAGCTCGGGAGCTCGCTCTGCCTTCGGGCGACACCTGCTGCACATCTCAGCCCACCCCTGCGCTGAGGCCATCATCTACATCCAAGTCTTTTGGTAAAGAGTGTTGGGTTTAACTTCCCAAGCTGTGTCCTTCTCCTCCCAAAGGGATGGCAGAGAGACGGTAAAATTCAGAGAACAAAGTACACTTGTCTCCATCCTCCAAAATAACAGCCTGCAAAATACTCAGACATTTATAACTCATCCTGTTTGCGAGCAGTAATTAAAATATTCTTTTCATCACAGTAATAGCTCTGTAAGGCCAAGATCCAAACTGCTTTTGACGGCACAGCTACCACAATTATTTCATTTTCTGAAGTATGGGGTGGAGTTAACTCCAGTATCTCAGCTATCACTATGGTGCGACTGTTGACAAATGCTGACTTTTCTAAATGGCAGACGCTGCGTATGTACCATCCATCCTTTATTTATTGTGCCCGACAGAGGTTTATCCTTGCAAAAAGAGATCTTTCCATAAAAATTGGAACACGGTGCTTTGGAACCTGCATTATATGTTGCTTATTTATCACTATCAGCGCAAAATACTGTAAGACTTAAAATGTAGGATCAATCATTATCTAAACTGTATTATTGCTTCTCCGTTTGAGCAGACATCACTTTGTACCCACAATTAATGAGCTCTAGTCCTTCTTCTAATTAAGGAACAAAGGTTCTTGTGTGCAGAGTATAGAGTGACACTGTCTAGAGAACACACGTTTAAATAGAAGAGAATCCTTCTAATTACCTTAAAATAGGATTTTTAATATCCAGGAACATAATAGGATCAAGAAATTAGAGCATTTCCAACAGCATTTACAAATAAGTCATTACAAAACACTGTTACAAGGTAATAATGCATCCCTAAAAATAATTGGACCTTATGGAGACTAGTGCCTAACACCTCCGTATTTGTGCAATTAACCTTTGTGCATTGATACATGGAAAACGCAGCACGAAAATTATTTTACGTATGTGCGTATGTAGAGACAAATCTGTAAAGAGCAAGGAGTCGGCTATTCGAGCATAAAATTCTTCAGGCTTGCGCAGATCAGGATCCAAACACGTAATTAAGAAAGTCAGAAAGGTAACCTGGCTTTAGCCAGTAATTAGGGCTGTTAGAAATAGGATACCGTCTCTCAGAAGTGTTACGAATATACCGCACTACTAAATAACCCGCACTGCTGGGAAAGTATACTCGCCATCAAGGGCAAAGCTGCTATACACTGAGGTAACAGTAAATGACAGACTGTTGTTCAAGTCCATTAGCTGCTATGTGATAGGAGCACATTCGCTAGCACACGACCTGTGAAAAATCTTAGATCTCTTTAAATCTTTGAATTGGATTGCTGCATTAATTCTTAAGAACTGCAATCCTTCAACCAAGTCAAATTACCCTCATTAACAGGGGAAAAACTGCCTCTGCAATAAGTTAAAAAAAAAAAGATATTTATTACCTATAATCACTTTCACGTACTTCACCTGGAAGTGTGACAAACCGGGACAACAACTTCAGAGGCTGGCACCAGTTCAGCTGCTGGTGGGGCCGGGACGGAGGGGACGCGCGCGCGCCGCGCACGCGTAGCTGTCTGGGCAGGCGCGCGCACGCTCCCGCGCCGACGTTCGGCGTGCCTAAATGTGCTTCTTGGGGGGAAAAAACCTCAATGAATGTGCTAAGAAAAGAAAAATCACTAAGAATAAGCACAGGCAATGAAGCGATCTGTGTGTGTGCCACTGAAATAACCGCAAAAGAGGAGGGGAAATTCTTCAGTTATTCAAGGCTTGATTAGAACACTACTTCATAATTAGGCATGTTACAAGTATTGTCATCAACCAGAAAATTCATGTACTAACTAAAAGGTCTCAGAAGCTGGCTCAAGCCTTCTATTCATTAACAACATCTGCTATTAATGTTTAACCCTCATAAACATGCACAAAACGTTCAGCATTCAACAAAGATTAAAAATAAATATTTTATTGTTCTGTTTTATCCGTGTGGTGATCTGCACGGTTCTGCGAATATCAAGAATCGCTGAAACGGCCATAGAGAGAACGGACAAATATTTGGTCTTTGTTGGAAAGGAGGTATTTCTTTCCCCAGTCACTGCTTCTCTGCACTTCAGATGTTACAGCTTCCGAGCCAGGCCAGCGCAGCACAATAAACAGCAAGGCAGACGGACACGTGTACACACACCTATACGACGCTATGAATCATTTATTCTAAAGGTGAGGCTCCCTGCAACAATCTCCAGGCCGAGTGTCTCAAAGGACCCTCTGTTTAAATTTTTTCCAATTTAAAAACGAGCGTTCCCGAGGACGGAAGATTCCCTGCGAAACGGGGAGCTGAGTAACTCCAGGATCCAGAAATGAGAAACAGAGCGTTTCATCTTCGTTTGACTGTGCCGGGTCCAGATGAGATCTTGCAGTCAGATCCTAACGGGCAGATCTTTGGAAGAGTCTTCGGAAAGACTCATTTCCACCACCGCGGTTTTAACGTAAGCGTAGCAATCTGCTTGCGCAGGCTCACTTACAGCGCGGAGGCAGAGCTAAGCGGTGAGCTAATGCGACCCTCTAATGACTCCTGGAAACGCACCAGGACATCCTCCGTCCCCGTCCCCCTTCCCGCGGAGGGGTGTCGGTGGCACGCATCCCTGCGCGTCCCCACCTCGCCTCGCACGGGCAGCCCTGGGCGCCCCAGTACGGGGCGGGCAGCTCCCACAGCTCCTTCCCCGCCTGCGCCCTCTCGCCCACGCACACACGCACCCGCCACCGCCTCCGGGAGAGCTGAGCCCCTCCGCGTCTCCGCAGAGCCCGAGGTACCACCGTCGGGCGGGCGGAGATCCAGCCCCTACTCATCTGACCGCCGGATTTTTCATCCGCGGCAACACCAAAATACAAACCAAAGCCACAAAACTAATGAGAAATACAGCTTTTTTGTCTTCAAACATGACATTCATGGTGGATTCACTGTCTGTGTGTTGCAGCACGCTCTATTCTTAGCACCGTGCCTTTTAAAGTTAGGCCCATTATTTTCTACGGTGTATCAAGATCAGAATGTATAACATATGCCATATTGTTGACACTTCCCTGGATGTACTGCATGCCATATGCCTAAAGCACTAAAAGGGGTGATGAACAGAGTGGCAATACTGAAAGGAGAACAAGATACACCGAGTGTGTTGAATGAATTCAGTTATATAATTCAGCCAATAAGGGTTTCCATACATTTAACAATCTNTTTGCCTCTTACACCAAAAATTCATTTAACAACTTTCCGCTGTGAAAAGTTAACACGCTGGACACGTATTCAAAGCAAACATTTAATCACCATGGGCCCACCAGGTCTAAAAAGTATACATGTAAAGATAGATCATATATAATCACACCAATAAAACAAACAAAACGGGACGATTCATACGTTTTAGCAATGAACTAAAAAAATAAAACATACAGTTCTGCTCCTGCTTCTACTTGTCCTTTATTTTACCTTTCATAAATCCATACCCCAAGCCCAATTCCTAGAACTGGGGAAGATGTCATCTTGCCCATCTTTAAAGGTTTATTTACTAGTTTCCTTACTAAGAATTATTATTTGAAGAACCCTGAAACTAATGCTCTCTTACGCTACAGTATTTTTGTCCAAATCTTCTGGAACAGATTATAAAATTGAAATGTAAGAAGGAACACAGCCGAGCTATATTTATAACAAGAACGCCGCTCTTGAGCATCTGATACATACACATGTGTATCCTCATTTCTCTGCCATCCCTCTGCACACTCTAATGGGTACACTAGCTGCATACCCGTCATTAAAAAAAAAACAAAAAAAAGAGGGAAAAAAAAAAAAAAGGAACTGACTCATCACTGAGAACAGTTTTGACAGTGCTTGCATGCAGAGCCCTGGCAGAAAGGTTCAAGCTATTCGGTTCACCGCTGGCGACCAGCTACAAAGGACATACCTTGGACTGAATGAATAGCCGGGAAAAACAAAAACATGCAAACTCTGGGCACGGGTACAGGCTGGTCGCGCAGACGAACCCAGGTCTAATCTCCAAGTTTAGCCCTTGGAGCTACGTGCTACCTGGAAGAAGGAAAAGATCGGGCATGTCTGGAAGCGGGTATCACCACAGAGAACTCCTACCAAGTTTCCACTGCCGAGACACCGCAAAGGTCCCTGGAAAAAGGGAAAAAAGCATTGCAGAAACACCCGGTGCGTGCACAGGGCACTTCCAGGGGCGCATCCCGCCCGGCACCGAGGGCAGGGCGGCACGTGGGGAAGCAGGTTGCTCTCCAGGCATACGGGGAGCGCGGCTGCTTCTCACGAGGATGCTGCTAATGCTCTGGAGCTAATGATGCCACGCAAAGCTGAGGCTTCCCCGTCCTCTGTCGTTAGTGCCACCATACACCCACAGGCAATGGATCAAAGCGGCTATGAGAAGATAAGGAGACTCCATTTTAATTTCAAAACATGAAAATTCTGGCACAGGAGATCACTAAAGAAGATCAGTTCTGTTATGTTTCAGTGGTGTGTTGAAGGGGAATGTTGCATTTTAAATGTACACGCACATACCTATTCATTTGAGTAAGCAACATCATTAGCAGCATAAAACAACATAAGAGGAACATGGGACTTTTGTTAAAGTGGAAGGCAGAATCCTCTTCATGAAAAACATCAAAGAAAAAGAACACATGCTGATGTTTAAAAACAGTCTATGTCTAATACAGAACATCAAGACTTTAAAAAAAAAAGGCACAAACCAACAAACCCCCCTCTTGCTCCAACAACCCCCCCTCTTGCTTCACGATATTTTCCTTAGAAACAAACCTAGCCCGTACTGCTGACCAGCAATTAGCTGTCACGGCCAGTTTAAAGCACCGGTTGTGTAAGTCACTCGAGTACTCAGGTAAAAATTCATATACACAATTTTCACATTGTCAGAATTAGGACAAGTGGAAGTTTTGTGAGTGGAAACACTTGCGCTTGATCAGCATTAGACTAGAAGGCAAAGGGGGGGCATATGTCCCAAAAAATTAGGAAAGGAGAGGGTTCGGAGGGGCTTGCCAGGGCCCGCTCTGGTCCTGCTCTGAGCTTTCTTTCTTTGGGGGAAAACAAAACAAAGCAAAGCAAAGCAAAGCAAAGCAAAGGGGGGGGGGGGAAGCTTTGTCTTGCAAAAGCCGTGACTGTACAGCTGTTTGCACGGGGAGCTGTTGAACGGGCATCACCTCCTGTCAGCATCCCCGGGTTTGTGCTTTTGGTACGTTGCGCTCGGGCACGTGATGTCAAGGAATGGAGCAAAAAAAGCATTTTACCTCCTGGTCTCTAACTCAGGGCTGGTCCAAGCAGAGTATAGCCAAACTTTCTACTAGCTCTTGGCGACGTTAGTTTGATGGACTTCATCCAGCTCCTTGTGGACTACTGTCCATATTAGGAAAAAATCCCCACTTGACATTGGCACTGGGATCCAGCCCTGTGCACAGACATCGGCAGCACTGCAGATTTCTCCTTGAAAGCCAGGTTGAGACACAAGGACCGCAGGCATGCCGATGTGCCCGTGATCCTTCATAATTAGTTTCATGTAAGGCAAGAAACAACCCTACCAGGGCTAATTAAAACATCTCTTGTGCTTGCGCTGTAAAAAAACCCCACACAACTACACACCAGCAACAAAAACAAAAGTAAAAAAAAAAAATCCCCTAACCCACCCTGTGGTGAACTTTGTTTCCTTTTTCGTGCGGCGCTGGTGACGTTCGCAGGAGAGCTCAGAAGGGTAAAAGGGCATCGCTAGCACGGCAGCTATTTAATTCCACCAGGCAGATCCCCGAGACCTGTAACGAGCGCCTGCTTCCAACCCATCAGGCCATTAATCACCCAGACTCCTAAAAGGTTCAGTTCATGTGCCCACTCAGAGAACTCATGAGATGCCTGATAGTCATATGTCATTCGAGAAGGGAACAAAACTGTATTCTTCTCTAAACTGATGTAGCTCCTATTACCAAGAGACTCTCTCCCTTGGGAGCAACCAGAAGAGAGAACTGAAGGAGAGCTGACTCAAAGCTCTGCCTCACAAAGACACATAATTGATGCGGAAGGGGAAGAGAGTTATAAGGAATCTGCCACTACCCTTATTTTACCAATAATCTGGGGAACTGGCGGAAGGATTTTGGAAGCGGTGAAAAAAATCTTCAATTTTTACGAGATACACCCTAGACAGACGAGCTGCCCTCCAGCAAAGACTGCCCTCCTCCGTGGGTAAGGGCTTGGCAAAAGCAAAGGAGGTTTTCTCCATCTTAAAATTAGACGGTTCCTACTACTGACTAACTTCACTCTTCCTGGGACCCTTTGAGCAGCTGGAGGTGATGCCCAGGCACCACGCGTGCTCGCAAATCCTTTGCTTCCCTTGATATCCTCTGCTTCAAAATCTCCATCATTATCTAGCGATGCTCTTCAAAGCCTGGGAGCTACTGACCCGGGACAGGACTCCAGCTCCTTCCCGCTGCACCGCACCCGTGAGCCCAAGCACAAAGGCACAGGGGTCCCCGGCGCCCGGGGGACCCCGGCACCGTCTCGCTTGGGGCATATGGCAGCGGTGAACTGGGGTGGTAAGCTGACCCCCCTCGCACACCGCCTCCCCGGACCAGGCTGAAACGTGACACATACATACATCGTTTGACAGCGCCATTTCCTGGAAATGACAGCGGAAAAGAAAAGACTACAAAAAAGGGCAATACATAGTTTCTCAGCTTAAAAAATATATGTGGTTGTATTGCTCTGCATTTAGGGGAAAATTAAGAAAGAACAAGCCATCATTTATCCTGCCCTCTTGCTCCTTCATGCGCCTTTTCTTCATTTAATTACCGCTCTATCAAGTAAACTAATAGATAAAACAGACACAAATATAAAAACCTAAAAGCACCTCAGCAATTGTTTCACATCCTCATTAGTTTTCCTGGAAATAGTCCCTGCCTCAGTAGAAACGTTATCCGCATTCTCTATTTCCCCGCCTCCTACAAAATTCAGCAGTGACAATTTTTCCCCTCAAACTAGGCAAAGTTTCCAGGCAGCCTGGCATATTCACTGCCACTCGAATCTTCCCCTTTCTCACTGGCACCTTTTGATCTCTGAGGCTTTGGAAACACTAAGCTGAACTGATCTCCTGCTGTAATTCATAATTACCAATTCACAGCATTTTTCAGCACTCTGTAGATGTCAGCCGGCTGCTTAGGAGTTAGCACACAATTGAAAAATGCCGAAATTTGTTCGCCAATTGAGATTTTTTTCAAAATTTTCCCCATTCCTCCCGAGTGCCACAAAAACCACACTGAGCTGCTGCTGTCACCGGCGAGCCAACCTGGATGCCTGGTGCTGCACAGAGCAGAGGGGAGGCAGAGGGGCTCCTTTCAAAGGGCTCACAACGTTGAAACGGGGTCTGTGATAGATAAACAGCCCTCTTCAGCTTCAAAAATCCTCTTTTCCCATTCGGCATCACCACTATTCCTATTGGCTTCACCCACCTGCAGCTGCCCCCTGGCAGGCAGACACAGAATTCGGCTCCACGGGCGAGAGCCGAGCTCGGCCCCCATCTCTCGGCGTGAACTCGTCACCGCCACGATCTCGCTCCAACGCAGGAGAAACGCAAACGGCCACCACAGGCCACAGCTCGGTCCCAGCCCAAACCGCAGCCCACGGAAGGGGGCAAAGCTGCCTGTGCGGAGGCTAACGGGGTCGTCCCGGCGGCCACCTTTGTACCCAGAACACAATCTCGGCCATTGTTCTACGGTCATGAAAAATCGAGCTGGACGGTTACAATTTCCCACTCCAAGTTTTGGTATGAGGCCCCGCAGGATGTTTTGCTCTCGTGGCTCACCTATGGGACTTTGAGCAAAGGAAGTCCATGCTGGGAGTGAATGTAAAATACGGGACCGCGCAGGCTGGAGAGAAAGTCTTAACCAGAAGTGTTTGAGTTAAAAGAAGTGTTTCACTAGAGGCTTGAGCTTTCATTTAGCTTGTGCCCCAAGTTCTCTCGCAGACAACTAGCAATACACAGCCCCTCTGAAACGATCTTTAAGTCCTTCAACGAAGTAAAAAAGCCTCTTTTCCACCACCTGGATTTTGAAGATGCGGCAACTACGGCACAGAGATGGGAAGAGTTCCACACTGGAAAAAAGTATTTGTGAACTAAAAACAGATAAGGAGTTTTGAACATTTAAAAGTAGAATTAGATGCAAAAAAAAATTTTCTCTGGTTGCCTACTAGCATAACTAAACTCAAACCCTTTCTGGTCCTCGCTTCAGTATCACCAGGGGATTTACAAATTGGTAAATCCTCATATTCAATTTTTGCTGCTGAAAACAAAAGAAAAAAAACCGCTCCTTGTAATCTTTAAACAACCGTAAGACACCTCTACAGAAACATTTCAGTTCCCTGTTGGGCAAGGAAGCATGCCAAAACACCAACGTCCGCAGGCTGCAGCCTGGCTGTGCCGCAGGTTAACGCTGCACACAAGTCTTCCAAACCATCACGGGCAAAGAGAGGTCTCACACCACAATCCCACCCCAAAATACTCCTCAGACTTCGGAAAAGTTCACGTCCGGATCCACATCCACGTTTTGCACCTCAGGTTTATAGTTAAACCAAATATAAGGATTCTCTTGACTTCATCCAAAGAATAGTCTTTTAAGACATAAGACTCAAGAACCAATAAAAAAGGTAATTTAAGAATATCTGTAGTGTGTCATCAATCGTTTAAAGGGCCTTGAGGCTGCTGCATTCCCACTACAGCACAGCGGCTTTCCCACCCTGCTGGTTTTCAGTTGACACCCTCTGTGTTGATATTTTTTTCCAACTTAAGCTCGATGGCATTTTTTAAACGTCCCCTGAGAGCTGATGTCCTCCGCTTGTGCCACCGCTGGGTCCCGACAGCACCACTCTGGGCAGCGCCAGGGCAAGGCACGGCTCTGCCGGCGGTGTGGCAAGGGGTCTTCTCCTCTGTGCCACCCACAGGACAAGGTTCAGGAGAAGGGAGAAACTTAAATTTAGGCAGAAGAAGCCAAACTGGGGAAAAAAGAAAAAGGGGGGGGAAATAAATAAATAATAAAAAAAAGAGGCTGTTGATCAGGATCCCATAGCAATAACCTCACTCATTTGCCAGGGCATCCATCACTTCCTGACTAATCTGAGTTTTTCTTGCAAAAAAGGCAACAAGAGTGACCCTCGTGGACGTTTTGCCTGTCTCAGCCTGAAGGCTGCTTGGAAGACAGAATATCTGAGATGGGGGAAACGCTCCCTTCATCTTTGCTTGGTACGAGCGGCACTGTCATCGATCAGTTCTGATTTTCAGGAATTCTGGGCACAGCCCAAAAAGCCATGAAGCGCTTCGCAGATGGACCCGCAGCACCCAAGGGTGCCCACCAGCATGCCAGCCCATGCCACCGCAGCCTCCCACCCTGCCGCCGCCGCGCTCGGTGGCAAGCGGGGGACAGGCACATCTACTCCTGAACCCCTCACAACCTCTGCCTGGCCCATTACCCAACGGAACACAACCGCGCCGGCCTCCCACCTTGGCTTCTGATGCAGAACAGCAGCGGGCGTCATTAACAGAAAAGAGCAGCGGGGAGGAAACGGGGGGAAGACCACCACTTAAAATACGCTTACCTACTGCAAGTGAAATTAATAGTCGTAAAAAACAAACTCGTTCGCAAAGTTTCCCTTTGCAGAGACCTATAGCATACCCTACCACCGGCGGCAGTAATAAGTTTTCAAACGGATAACTGCGAAATGAATATATCTGCTAAAGGAATCATATTTTTTTTCTTTTTTGTGCGCTCCAAGGTTATGTGTTTAGCAGGCTTCGATACTTCAATGAAAAATTGAGGTGGCAATGATTTGCAGACTAAATTAATGTTAAATACTTCAAAGAACTGGACAAACAAGTCAGCAGCAAAAATTTTATGGGTTCACTTCCTTCAAGGGAACTTAAAGAGCCAGCATTTTATTGCTGTGAATTCTAGTCACTCCTTTTACCCCTCAGCATCTGTTTGAAATATGTAGTAGACAATTGCTTTTTTGGCTCTGACTCAGGTGGTTGAAATACAGGACAAACAGACTACTGTATATAAGCTTTCCTCCAGCAATGAAAATTTTTATTAACTCTCTTGCATAGCAAACTCGGCTGCCTAGCCTCCAATCCCTACAGAATCATCAAGGAATGTGGCTAGTTATTAATTCTGGTGGTCAAGCACGGGGTGGATATGCTGAGACTTGTCTGCAGTATGTAACCTCACATTTCAAAAGAAAAAAAAAAGAAAAAAAGAGAGAGAAAAAAGGTACAGAGGGAAGGAAAAAAATAAATGAGTTCTGTTTAGTTCATCATTCATACGTGTAAAATTCCAACCTAAATACTAGCTCTGTACATAAATATGTCAGCCTTGTCAAACGCGCCAGCCAAAGAAAACATGGCCCATGGTGGAGGGGTTCAGAATTACCCTCAGAGCCACGAACCTGCCCCACCTTCCGCCACTGTGTCAAATTCAGGAGTTTTCTCACATCGGTGCTTCATAAAAACAACCTGCAAATGCTGCCTAAAAATTCCTCGTCTCACCCCACCCAGCTGAAGCACCGGGGAAAAGAGGGAAGAACGAGGACAAAGCTACATAAACCAAAACGAAAGGTCCTCGACCCCCAAGGAGACTTAACTTTATTTAAAAGGATCCTGGCCACCTGTAACTCCTGCAGTCATTGCTTCTGCATCCTCAACGGCTACCTGTGTAGCAATGACCGCTTTTGCAAAGCTTTGGATCACCGAGAAGCGATGAGAGATGGTTTCCAGCATTTACCGTTGAGTAAAACACCCTCTTTAAGTCGCGGTTATGGACTAATTTGAGCCAACCTTTGGCTGTCGTAGTGCACTACAGGTCGCTTTTAGCCTTCTGTTGTGTTTCCAGTGTCATAAATACCTCATAGCCGTGGTCAACATTTAAAAATAAACACTTGCCATGTATTTTCTACAAAAAACAACTCCAACTGTCTGAAATCCCACTGCTTTGCAGTTATTATCTTTTTTTTTCATTATTTTTAGTGGATACTTAACACATAGAGTACTAAATGGCTGGACTTTGCTTAAAGCTCCCCTTCAGTTGTGCTATATTTTTGAGAAACAAAGCAACGGTCTACAGCTAGGTGTCTATTTGCTCAAGCTAATTTCCGCACCAACAAATTTAATAGTTTAAATGACTCTGTTCCACCAATGCCATAAATCAGTGAACGTGACTGCAGCGTGATGCGTGTGATGAACCATCAAGGGCTGCATATTGCACAGTCCTCCGTATCACGACATGTCCCATGACTTCTGAATCTCCCTGGTGTCATACACCACAGCCTGAAGCAATGTCCTTACACCATTTTCTGGTCATCACACCCCACAGGTGTCCATTTGGTCTTCTATTTCTCTCCCTATTTCCCCGGGGGACAGCACAGAGGAGGACGCGTCTCATCCCTTCCCTACAATCGCAGTTGCTGGATGAGAAGAATGCGACTCTTATCTCTCCTATTTCTTACTGCCAGTAAAAAGCAGATTTTCCCTTCCAGCTTTCAGCTCCTGCTCACCGTTCATCTGGAGCGCAGGCTCTCCGGCACCTCGGTTCATCTGGCGAGCACTCGCTGTGCTGCTGAACGTCAGCTCACGCGGGGAGCGCCCATCACCTGGCCCCGGCCGCCTCTCCAGCAGCTCCCTCGCAGACAGATAGGCTATTATAAGCACCACATGCGGTCCCCTGAAATAGTGGCCAAATAGCATTGACATCTCTCCTGAGGCTTGTTTCTGCACGGACGGTGAGCGCGCTGACAGCTCCGAGCACACCAGGTACCTGCTGATACCATCACCCCCCAGCTCCCACCCGGGCAGCCATGGCCATTAGCCTGCAAAACTGTGTCCAGTGTCTCTGGGCATCTCATCAGAAAGCACTGTAGATGCGCAGCCTCACAGATACATGACCACTATAACTCACCTGGGCCCAATTCATTCCTAGAAAGGAATTGTTCGAAGCTGGAATCCACCAACAACAAGGTCAAGCCCTGTAACCTTTAGGAGACAACCTCAAACCCTCTCTCCAAACGAAGCCTGCCACACACGGGCTCTAGCAGGAAAGCAATTCTGATGCACAACCACAGCATACTTTTCCGTGTCTACTAAGTCATACTGACTCCAAAAGAAAGAGGACCTTCTCCATGAAAAGGTAGGCGCTAGACGAAAAAATGCAGATTGTTCTGAAGAAACCTTGAAAAATGAGGTGTAAGTCCAGGTTGGAAAAGGCCATTCATAACGTTTGTCAAATTTTCCTTAAATCATTTACCTAAAACAGTCAACAAACCATGCCAGTAAGAGAAAGTAGCGGGACTCCAACCTGAAGCTCTGAACGCTACACCCAGAGGACTGCAAACTCCGTATGCTAGTCAGTAATGAGCAGTCAACTTTGGCCACCATGTAGAGAAGGAAAGGAAGCAGACGCAAAGTACCCTATCACACAGTTTGCAACTTTCTCCAGTATATGGGGTGTCAGAAAGTCCACAGAGACACGATTATAGTTTAGAGAGCCCACAGTCAACCATTTTATCCTTTCAATATGGTACTTTGGAGCGACACGTATCTTGAAACCATAGCCAGATATAAACAGTCCTAGACGCGGAAGAATCCATCGATTTCCCATAAACAGGCAGTATTTTCTGCTTTAGCATTTTTGGTTTATGCAATAGCACGGCCTGGCCCTGAGCAGAGTCCTCTGGGAGAGCAGGTCTACAGTTACTACAAAAGGGCTCCTGATCTCTCCAGCTTCCCGTACCTTCTGAGGTGCCTGAAGGAACCCTACAGGTGCTCTACAGAAAGTTGTGCTATCTGTGCCTTGGGCAAATAAGGCACTAAATAAGCACTAAGTGCCAGATTAAATGCTACACATAATTCTCGTAATAAATTGTGAAAACAGTAAAAAGCAAAAGCACTGTCACAAATTGCTCCCAGGGTTGTCTAGTCCTGCAGCCCTGAGCCGAAGGACTTGCCTGGGTGCTGGTGCTGCCTCACCCGGTTACAGAGCCGTTCCTTGCGTGGAAGCGAGATGCTCAGCTACGGGACCACAGGGGCTTTGCCCAGCAAATGCTCATTATGGCTTTCACACTATGTGCTCGCAAAGGAGACGGGGCAGGTAACCACATCCCACCGTCGCTAAAGCCATGGTGAAAGGTGGCCTGAGCAGGCGTCTCCTTCCCACCCTGCCATCCCATCCTGTTCAGACAAACCGCCGCGCAATGCAGGAGCGGCAGGGAAGGAGAAATAACATGGCAGGCTAGAGGTGGCCAAACTCCTTTCATCGTGGAGGAGGAAAGCCATCCTGGACGCCGTCCTGTGCAACTGCTGGAGGTGACCCTGCTCTGGCAGGACGGTTGGACTGGATGATCTCCAGAGGTCCCTTCCAACCCTGACCAGTCTGGGATTCTGAGATCGGCAATACCTGATGTGAGCATACAGGCTTTTGAAGAGCAGCACCGATCTTCAGAATTTCTGAAAGTTGTGTTCTGGCAGTTATTTTCTAGCCGAAAAGCACCCCTTGAAAAACCCAGCAAAACTCTGAGAAACCTGCCTGCTTTGCTCATATTCCATTTTCTGGATAAAAAAGGTGGCCTTTTAATTTAAATGTTGCCACCTGTCGTCTTTAGCCTTTTTTTTTTTTTTTTTCCACCTCCACTCTTAATTCTCATTTAAGATTCAATTTAAATTCCCAGGATGAAGCCAGATCCTGCAGTACGAATTCGGGATGTTCAGCAGAACAGTTCCAGGAGTTGCCGAAGTAGCACATCGCCTCAACTAGTTGCGTAACTTAATTACGGTTTATCTGATAAAATGTCACCTTCGTACAAGAGACCCCGAATAACACGCTTTCCCTGAAATATCCGGAGTCTGATTCATCTGTTTTACTCCTGCCTTATGCTGGCTTAGCACCACCGGCAACAGCAGCAGCGTTACACCGACGTGAAGCTGAAATAAATCCACGGTGAGACAGACACACCGCAAACACACAGAAATTAATGTGCTTTTCACTGCTGTTCGTGTACAAACGCACAGGGTAAAAAAAAAAAAAAAAAAAGATTTTTTTTCTTTTCTTCCTCGCTTTTCGCAAGTTCCTGGCTATCATTCTGAAATGTAGATATTCCCATCATGCCTCGGTGTTTTTCAGCCCCATGATGCCCTCACTTTTGATTGTGTAGATGAAGTTGAAGTGCACAGGGTATTTACTGATCCAGTTATCTTGTTCTGTGACAGGCAGAATCAATCAATCAAGGGGCCAGCTTTATGCTTACGTATTCCAGGCACATCTCCGCACTTCAGGATACGAGATCACAGTGTTATCCAGCCAAATTTGATCAACAAATGCAGTTCCCCTGTGCCACAGCAATCTCAGATGAAGATGTTATTATGTGGAACTGAGCAAAGTGATAAAGACAGTACAGAAAAGGGAGGAAAAGTCCAGCTGGACCTTTCTGACAGCCTTTATATACTACGGCTGCCTCATCCCTTTTTCTGAGGCTAACAAAAATAGCACATTCCCGAGTAGCTGTTGCAAAATGCTTTCTGGCCACCCTGTATGTGTTGGTACTTAATGAAAGAAACATTATGCCACGGAGTTTGCTAACATATTCTTAGATGTTGGACAACAGACTCCAACCCTTGCCACTGTATTTATGGAGATTTATATAACACAGGGTCACATACTGTATTTTTCATCACTCTGGTGTGAACAAGCGTATCAAAACCTGAAAGCCCAAAAATATATTTTAAAATCACAACTGGCTTAAGCAACCTTCAAGCGTGTTTTTTTTTTTTTTTTTAAATCCCAGCTAGAAAAAGATGCACGTGAATGCGTAAATGTTTGAGTCTGTCTCAAGGAGAGTTGACACCACGCTTTTATTTTGCCAATAGCTTTTCACTTTGCTATTGCCCTACAGTTATTTTACATTATTTAATCCAAAATACCATCTTTTTGATTCTACCTTTCTTTGCATTTTAAATCTTTAATGGGAGCCTTTGGCAGTCCATGGGCACAATTATTAGATATCTGCAGAGAGAAATTGAAAAATTAATCATACTTTCCATTTTATATTTCTGTACTATACATAAAAATTATCTAGTCTTAAAGCTGTTCTGTAGTCTTTCGATATTCTCTCCCCAACATGGTAAATACTATGCAAGAATCGGTGTATCTTACGTTCAAATCTCTTCAGCTAAACAGTTATATGGAGAATGCCACCTTCTCTTTTCAAGTGCAAAATTTATTTCAGATCATTTTTCAATTAAAAGGCATCTGCTGCTGCTACTTCTTCTGTTATGCACTGCCGAAAAGATCAGGGTAAAAAGTACCCTAGACTAATCATATTGATGATACTGAAGTTGTTTATTACCCTTTTAGGGGCTTGGGTACTTAAATTACAGTTTTTCACAACTGTATGCAAAACGTGTAACATAATCCTTATGCAGTTTATTACAGAAACTGATATATGCATTAATCTGACCTTTGTCTAAATAGACCCTTAACCACAGGGAAAAAAATCCAAAGGCGTCTATCAGCATGTGAGCAGTATCAAAACTGCTAAATCTATTAACTTTGTTTTCCTTTCACTATTATTAAACTGGAAAGCAAAATTCAACTGGAAAATTATGCCATTTGGGTTCCCTTGTCATCATGTAATAAGTATGAGAAATATATGTGCAATAGCCAAATGGCCAATAGACAAAACACCCACTCCAAGTGACGTACTGTTTTCCATACCACTCAGACAAAATCAAAACAACAGAGCTGTTGCAAACAAAAACAAAATAACATTTCCCATAAGCATTCCAGACAGAGAAAATTTACAGGAAAAGAAAGCTGGGAAAAGACCCAGAGCGAAGCGAGTGTTTGTACCTCCAGCCATAAAACCCCGCTTCTGCGGAGCTGGTAAACAACAGTTTAACATTAAAAACACATAAAGGCTAACAATTGATTAATTGTCCAACTTTGGAGTTAAAGATTTACATGAGAGGGGAGGGCCGGGTTGCTGGCGCTGCCGGCCGGCTCTGGTGGCCGGGAGGTTGGGGCAGCGTTGCCCGTCGTCCCTCGGCCCCCCAGCCCTCCGGCCCCCGGCCCAGGGATGCAGCCAAGGGACACGCTTCATTCAGAACAGAGCAGGATCCCAGCCGGCCTGGGGAAAAGCACCAGCGATAAAGCAAGGAGGGGAAAGTAAACAAAATCAGGTTGATCGCTTCAGAGCAGTATGTTCTGCAGAGACTTCAAAAAAAAAAAAAAATCCAGCTTTTTTTTTTTTTTTTTCCAAAAGTCCTTCCAACTCTCTGAGCAGCCTGGTGGAATAACAACTTTAAAAAGTGAAGATGTCCCTTTTTTACAGCTGACTCACATTTATATAACTTTGTTAATGCATCTGCTCCCTGCAAGTTACAGTATCTGTGTTTAGCTGCGATACCTGCCCATAAATCGTGGCAGCGCGGCGAATATCAACAGCTGCATTTTACTATTTCAGCCCGTCAGTTTACAGTGTCTCCATCACAGCGAATTCCTGTCAGCTGCACTCTCGCTAACACAATTCCTATGTTTTGCCTGGCAGTAAATGGACGCTCCTGCCCCAGCATCATCTAAACAACTCTGTTAACATTTGCCCCCGAGCGTCTCTCTCTTTGTCCAGTCCCTGTCTTCTAACAGATGTCATCCAAGTCTAATCAAGCATAAAATGGTCATAAATATTTCTTTCTGGTAGATTTCACATTCGCATTTCATGCAGGGACATGATATTTTTCTGCTACCTCCAGGGAGTACCTAATGCAAAAACCAGTTACTTACATTCAAGGCTCATGTTCCTTTAGTAAAATGCAGCACGTGTTCTCAGTTCAAAGACATAAAAAGGCACAAGACTTTATCTTCTTTTGTTTAACTGCACCCTTTTTTTTTCTTTTTTTTTTTTTAAATAACATGTGCCACAGCTTCCATCTAGGTATGACACTGTCCTGTGCTTAATAGGAAAACACACAGCCACATAATGCTGAATTTTGACCCTACCACTCTCTCAGGCACAAACATTTTTCACTTCCAGACTCCCATGGAACTTAATTGTTGCATGAAAGGGATTTTTTTTTTCCTCAACCATTTCATTTAACAAGCTATTTAAAGACTTCACAGTATTAGAAAGGCCCTTCGCTATTTTGGTTCATTTTATGCAAAATTTTGCAACCTACCTCATCATATTTCATTAAAACAGTTAAATGATTCTCGGATACAAATTTAAGGTTCATGCCTATTTAACAGTTGCTAAAGATAATCATGAGATATAAGCAATTTCCAGTACTTAAACTTTGAAACTATTCAAGATAATTAATTCCTCTTAATGTTGGTATCATCAGAGAAATTATATTTACCCTTGGTAACCTTGGTAAATAATATGTCAGACTGGAAAATAAAACTAACCCTGGATTATTCACAAAGCCCTGTGTCTTATTATTTTTTCCCCCGTTATGTTTGTCAAAGCAGGAATATGACATAGCCATTTAAAGTGAACCACACAACACTTAAGGATATAGATCACAACAGCGAAGCTTTTTTTCCTCCTCCTTCTCCACTGAGCCTAATATTTGATTACTGTTAGTCAAATCAAGCTTTCAGGCAAATAATCTCCATTTTTTAAGTTAATGAGATGTGGTCATGTCGACAACAGCTTGCAGAAACTTTTAATTCCAATTCCTGCAGGCTGTGCTGGCCTCTTTTACAGCAACCACTGTATGAATGAGTCAAATTTGCCAAAATGGCTTATGTAGACAAGTGCACACTTTAAAGAGGCACTAATTAAAAATACCCACTGGTATCATAATTTAAATACCATGAAAATAAACTGTAAAAGTAGCTCAGCTACAATCTTACGACTTTCCTTAGAGCTCGTTTACTTTAACTAGATGATGGTTTATTGCAGATGTATTCCCAGCTAAAAACAATTTTTCGTCTTGGAGGAATTCAAGATTTTGATATAATTAAACAATTTATGTTAATATTTGTTTCCCATAAGCTATTAAGCAAGCCTCCCAGAACAAGTGCTAATTGAGAAAGATGCAAAGAAGTAGAGTGCTGAAGTAAGCAGCAAATTTATACTGTTGATTTACTGCTCTATCTGCAACTTCCCCCCTCATTACAGCTCTCTTTCTCCCTCTCATTCTCTGCTATAAGGCTCCCAGCTGTACTGAATCCCATTAAAACCCTTTCCTTGGATGCTATTATCTACTGCTTTCCTCAAAAAAGGAAGAAGAGGAAAAGGGAAAAAGAGAGGTGGGGCTTGGCATTATTCTCGATGCACTTCCCTGGCCACAACTTCTCCAAAATCCCTCGTCTTTCTGATTTCTTGGCAAGGAATGCGAGCGGCACAGCTGCAGTGTAACAAAAGCAGACGTGACACCAAAAATAATATATAAAAAAAAAGTTGGTGCTGAGAGGGTTAAACCTATTTAAGGGGTTAAATATGCAATTACCGCTGACTAAAACCAGAGAGACATATAGATAAATAGAAGAAATGAAGTCCCCAGGTTCCATTCAGAAGCCTTCATCACATTACTACCAGACAGAAAACTCTTTAAGTACCATTTTCAGATGTTAAATCATTGTTCGTGCAGCACATATTCTCACTATTCCTGGGGGAACAATATCTGAAGACAGCGTGCTAACAAATGCAATCCAGTAAACAGGCATTTTTCCTCTTGTTGTTAGTACCTTTGTGTTCCAGCTCCCAGCTCTGTCATCCATGCCTTCTCTCTGCTTTGAAGTTAAAGTACTGAATGAGCGTTGTCATCTATTATCCAGAGTGTGCATGTAGATTATAAATAAGAAATAAAAGTGACTTTCAGTACACTGCTTTTGCATTAGCAAGTTGCCTTCTCTGTTACCTCCTCTGTCCTTCATACTTTGCTACCAACATTATATTAAAAACCTGACTTTAAGTGTTTCTTGTAGAATGCTATAAAATATGTACACGGCGGAGACAAAAGTTTTATCGAAACAAACAAGTCCGGCAGTTTAACCAGGTTCACGAGTTCAGCTTCAACACAGTGTTTAACCCTTATCTGCAGATGTCCTTTAGGCCCCCGACACATTAATTGCATCCCCGGCTTCTTTTGCGTGCATGCTACTGAGAACACAGAGCTATTAATTACACTGAAGTTTATTTACAGAAAAAGTCCTTTTCTACTATTGATCAATTATTTATTAATATTTTCCGGCGTAATGATCTCATCACATTTTTCATTTTAAGGCCCTGAATAAACACTGTTAACACAAGTAACAGCGCTGACCTATTTCAACTGCATCTGCTTGTACCTGGTCAGAACAGCTCTTCTCCACAAACACGACTACATTAGAGACTTCAAAATGTTTCCCCTGTTGCTTCATCTAAAGAAAGAGGCGAGCAAAGACAATCTGCACTCTCAGCGGCCAAACCCCTCAATCTTCCCTCTGCCTTCAGTTGGCTTCCCCAAGAGCTTCAGGACAAGAGGGAACGGGCACAAACTTGAGCAGAGGAAGTTCCATCTGAACCTGAGGAGGGGGTTCTTTGCTGTGAGGGTGGCAGAGCACTGGCACGGGCTGCCCGGAGAGGTGGGTCTCCCGCTCTGGAGCCATTCCAAACCCGCCTGGACGCCGTCCTGCGCCACTGCTGGAGGTGCCCCTGCTCTGGCAGGGGGTGGCACTGGGGGAGCTCCAGAGGGCCCTTCCAACCCTGACCAGTCGGGGATTCTGTCAGAGCTGCAGCAGGGCTACAGAACTTCCGCAGGGGGGACAGTTTCATTTGGAAACGGAGATTACTGAGGTCTGGTGTCTTAATCCACACACACTGCCGAAATTATGGCAGTTTAGGAAGCAGAAAGGTTTCTGAAGCCCTGAGGGGCGGTGGGCACCTGGAGAAGTACGCACCAAGGGCGTCACAGGGAGCTTTGCCCTGGTCCTGGCTCCAGTGGGGAGTGCCCTGGGCCACCTCCAGGCAGGGGCACAGTGGACTTGGCTCTCAAGCGCCGGCTGCCCAGATGTGCCTCTGCAAAAAATTCCAGGTTCTGGGGAAATCCGAGCAGAGCCAAACCAGGCTGAGCCCAAAGCGAGCACTGCGTAACGACCTGGAAGTCACAGAAAGCCAGCTCCGGGAACAGTAAGCACAAGCCTGGTCAACAATAGACTTTAAATAAATAATAACAGATCTTTTACACTTAATAAATTCCTCATTATTTAGTGGAACATCCATTTTAGAGGACCAGAAGCATCCTTATGCACCTAGCTTCCCTTCAATCCTACGTTCAGCTTAAAGTCTCGGGCAGACATTAACTCTTGCATGATATTTGTGTTGTTTCCAGATGTTGGGAACACACCGCGCAGGGACTGGTACTGCCCTGGCTCCCACCTGCAAAACTACCATATCGGCTGAGACTTCCTGAAGACAAAATCCCCCCGTGCAGCTCTCTGCCTCCGGAGACGGCAGCGGCCTTTGGGGCAGAAGGGAAACCCCGCGGCTCTCTGGCTGGGCAACAAAATTTGCGGTACATCTGTGGTTGAGTTCTGGCTGGTCAGGTAAGGAACCTGCAGGGCAGGCACAGAGGAGCTCTCCTTCCCTTCATCCCTCCAGGTGTCCTGGATCTTTCTTCCTTTCATCCTTTTGAATAAACAGTAACGATATAAGGAGATTCAAGCACAGTCCAGTGATTTTCACTTGGACATATGGGAGCCAGTCCTTTCATAAAATGCTTTTGGCAAATGGTTCAAGTCCCTGTAAAGACCAGGGCAATCTAGTAATGATTTCCAAGGCTGTCGCCTATTGCCTGTCCGTAACACCACAAAGAAAAAAAATCAGATGGAGAAAAGCAGAACAGAAGAGGAGGCACATATCCCTTCCTTCCCTCTACCGGGGTAAGATGGAAACGTGATTGTGCTGAACAATCTTTCATTAGCAGATAGCACATCTGCAGGCAGCTCGAACAGCCTGGAGAACCCCATCCTCCTTTCCCTTAGGTAAGGTAGCAGTGGGCGGTGCGATCTCTGGAAGCACGGGGAGTATCGGCAATCCCGTGTGAGCGTGAAGGGCATGCTGCTGATCCCTCCGTTGCTGCCAGCCCGGGGTGCACCCAAGCACAGGAGCCCCTCCTGCTCTGGGAAAGCACCAAGTGTGGGGCCTGAGCACCTCTTAGCCCCGGGGAAAGGGGCAGCCCTTGTGCCCTTGGCACTCAGGATCCTTAATGTCCCCGTGGAAGGTAGACTTAGGCACGCAAACGAGCCTCGACCGCAGTGCCGTCACCACCACAGCTGGCTGCAGGGGGTATATCACCGGTAAAAATACAGCAAGTACCACATCAGATGCTTGGAGCACAAATCTAAACAAATGCCTATGCAGAGGGTCCCGGGGTGTATTCCCAACGTGTCCCAGTACAACCTCCAGCACAGCCGTGGGCTTCACTTTGTCCCCTGTGTCTCTGGCCTTAAGGGACCCCAGCAGCATCACAAGCCAGTGGTCAGCCTTTCTTCTGCTGACCCTGAATAGGGACATTTCAAGGGGCTAGAGTGAAAAAAAACACGTCATTCCTCTCCAAGAAAGATGATTGATCCTTCAACTGGTAGCTGCTGTGTCACTAAATAAAGCAGCATCCCCTTACAGGACAGCATGCCAGAGATCTCCTGAAAAGCTGTGATGGCTTTGGTCAGACACCGCGGTCCTACCTGCTGGATGCCTGTCGCTCCTGGAGGTCTGTCCCTGCCCACCACCCAGGAAAACATACAGGGATGTTTTTTTCTCTTGTAGGGGCCGGTTTTCCATCCACCGCCTGTCCAGAGGAACAAAGCAAGCCCCAGTCTGGCTCCCTTACTCGGCAAGTTTCTGTCTCACCCAAGATTACTAAGAAGTAAATACTCCCAGGTTCCATGAGTTCATTTAACAATAGCTGCATCTCCCCAGCACGAGGGGATCAGCTCCTAAAGACAAGATCAGAGAAGGTGAAAAGCTAGTCTTAGGAAACGTGAGATCAGGTACGAAAGGGATTCTGTGCTGTCAAAGCATAATATGTCAGCTTGTGATAAACCTGAATTGCTTCATATAGCAAGGATCACTAGACATTAGCTGCTTTTTATATGGCAATACGGTGCAGAGGTTTCAGACAGAATATTGTTTTATGTTGATCATGATAAAACTCTCTGTAGCTTTGATAAAGCCTGCATACAGGCTTTTCATTCAAACTAATGAGTGATACTGGCTGTTGGATGCCGAGACACGCTCTTGATGCTTTCCGATGGTTCAACTCGTAACTAGGAATCAATTCAGCCTGGATAAGCCAGGGCGTTAGTCATCTAAGGGGTTCTGAATGATGATCCTGTTCCCCGTGTTTTCCCTAGGTACAGCTGAAAAGGTACGGTGACAAAGGGAGCACCACATGTTGGCAAAGCACATCTCTCACCAGAGGGATCTCCTGGGTTCAGCCCGCTCTGAACGAACAGTTGGCTCACGCTGTAATCAGCCATCAAACAGCTCAGACCCTATGGGCTATTCACTTAGCACAGGCCTTTTGCTGCTCTGTTTTCCAACATCTGTTTCAATGCTTGTCATCTCCCTGCTTTAAACAAATGCACTGCAGATGTCTTGTCTTGTGGACGACAGAGACTTGGCAAAGACGGCAACAGTGGCCTCCAAGCGACAGAGGCGCAGTTATGGGAGTTATTATTGGGGGGTTCTGGACAGACTCCGTGCATTAAACACGGAATGGGGTCTTACAGCCCCATCCCCACCCCATGCTGCCCTGTAAACCTCCTGTTTTGTCCTTCAGGTTTTGGAGACTGATGAAGGACAGGGATTAGGATGCCGACTGAGATGCAGCCTACCCAGAAACATGTGGCCTGAGTCTTCTCAAAAGATTTATCATTGACATATGCAATTAAATGGGAAGACACACTCATTTGCTCATCTTTTGCTCCAAGGACAATCTGGTACAAGACTGGAGATGGAGGGACATGATGTGTGGTAAAGATAGCAGCTTCTGAGACCTCTTCTGGCCTGAAAACAATAGAAAAGAGACTTCCTTGGGCTAAGACTGTGCTTCTGGAAAATCCAACAGATGAAACAGAATAGACACACGTGCCGAAGAAACAGGGACAGGTTACTGCGAGGGGTCTCTCTTTTGGAATGCGTTACCCAGAGCAGTGGTGGAGTCCCCATCCCTGGAGGTAGTTAAGGGTCGTGTAGATACAGTGCTCAGGGACATGGTTTAGTGGTGGCCTTGTCGGTGTTAGGTTAATGACTGTACTAGATGATCTTACAGGTCTTTTCCAATCTAGGAGATTCTGTGATTCTGTCTCCAGGCGCATCCCTCCCAGGGTGTTGCTCTTACGCAAATCCAGTTTGAGCTTCCACTAGGAAAACCAGTTAACGGGGATTTGGAATTTTGTACTTTTTGTGAGCGTTACTTTCGCCGCTGTGAACACATCTTACCTACAGCTGTTTGAGGTTTGGCTGGCGTGAATTATGTAGTTGATAAGATTCCGACAATCTCAGTTTTCATTAGCTTGGTTAATTGGTGCAATAGCTGTAAAGAGGCTGGAACGAGGCAGGTGCTGGCTGGCTGCTCTTCCCAGTGCTCTACCCTGCCCAGTGCAGGAGACACAGGTATGTCTACACTGCAGGTCAGTCCAAGATACAGGTAATTTTTTTAAAATCAAGGGGACAATATGTATCCATTGGTAGGTCTTTGAATCGAGGAAAAACAGGAGAAGCCCTGTATTTTGACTCTAAAGACTTTTGGTAGTATCTCAGAGGACATTTTCATAAGCAAGCGAAGAAAACATAATCTTAACAAAATTACTGTATATTGGGTGTAGGTATCCATAGGTCGCTCAGAATGGAAGAAGATAGCAAACCTGAAGAAGTCAATCTTTTTTTAAAAACGACACAGATGAAAGAACGGACAACGCAGAAAATCTGGGGATGACACCAACATTGGGAGTGACTGCAAAGATGTTGGGGGAGAAAGTGCAGAAACTGTCTGTAAAAATGGAGTGGTATTTATTGAGGATAAATTATAAGATGCTACAGTTCAGCTGGAATACCCAAACTTTGTAAATCCAGCAAGGAAGATAACCAATTACGCAGCACTTCTTTGGGGGAAAAAAAAGCCTAAGGATTATAGCAGATCACAAGCTGAGTATGAGTCAACAGGGTCATGCTGTTGCAAAAATGACACGTACCACAGTCAGATGCATAAACAGAAGTGCGGCCTGCAAGTTATACACTGGGAAATTCATTGTTTCCACTTGCTCCAGCAAGACTTCAGCTGGAGTATCATGTCACTGGAGCACTGCAATTGAAGATGAACACAGACCGACTGGAGAGAGTCCAGAGGACAGTGACCAGAACGACCACAGCTCTGGAAAATAGGATTTACAAAGGCAAAGCTTAAGATTGCTTAAGTTCTGAGAAGATGGAGGGCACAGACATGGGAACAGCATCCATATATGAAAAAGGATGCTGTAAAGAGAAAGAAGACAATCTGCTCTCCACCTGTTCCAGACGCAACAAGAGGGAAGAGGCTGTACTTCAAGGACAAGCATTTTGGTTAGGCATTGGGAAGAAACTTCCTAACAGGGAGTTAAGCACTGGAATACCCTGCCTGGGCAGGAGTGAAACCTCCATCGATCGACTGGTGAGACACGTATCAGGCAGACTCAGGAGTGTCAAAGATACACTCTGCTCTTGCCTTTGGTCTGCATGGAAAGACTGGAAAAGAAACCCACCCTGTTTTTCCAAAATCCACAGTGAAAAAGGCTTAAGACTAGAGAGGAGTTCAGAGCACACCTGGCCCAGTGGGCTGCCCCGTCCTGCGTGTGCCTGCAGCACCCAGCGAGGCCATCAGCCAGCGCTACAGAAGTTACTACCGGGGGCTCTCGGTGACCTTGGAAGAATCCCCAAACGTGAACACGGCACGCGCTTCCCTGCCCCCAGGGAAAGGCACATATTTTTGCTCGCAGTTTATGAATCTTTGACGTACAGTCCCTATGACACAGCCTTGGAAGACCATATCTTTTATTTATTATGCCTAGCAATTGTCCTTGTAACCAATTAGGAAAAAAAGCAGGTGGTCAACAGAAACTCTGCAAAATAAAACCCCTCAGCAAAGCAAACACTGTACCTCTCAGAGCAAAAAAACACCCTGTAAACAGAGCTAATCACTGCTAAAACCTTATAATCCAGTCCTTGCCCAAGTTAAGAGACTGGAACCAAGAGTAAAACACTTCAAAAAGCATTAATCGGGGGAATTGGTGACTCATTTCTCAAGGAAAAGGAGTCAGAACTATTTTGAAAAAACCCCAAACGCTTGCCACGCTGTGAAAAGGGCCTCAAACTCACCCAGTCAGAGGGGACTAAGGGAGAAAGGGTCCCACACCACCCACGGGACGGCTGCTCCGGGGATGGGGGGAAAGGCTGCTAATCACAGGCTTCACCCCAGCAGTCGTAAAGGAAGATTTGTCAAACGGAAAACAGCCCGCTTTTAGCTCCTCTGTAAAATATCTACAGTTACCAGCATTCCCTGTACCTTGTTGAGTATTATGTTCAATAATATTAATAGGCTCGTATTTACCATATCTTAAAAGGTAACAATCCCATTGCCAGCGCTAATTAAAAAGACAAGAAGCTGAAAAGAAGCAGTGGATTATTTCTTCAATATGGATTCATGCCTAGATTTAATAAAACCTGCTTTAGTGTTATAACCTTACATTTGTTTCAAGAACACTGTAGCAGATAAGTCTGCTTTTTGTTGTTTATTGACTTGGAGGGTTTTGCATTCGGATCTGCTATATAGCATTGCAGCTATGGGAAGGCGATGAAGTGGACTCTTCTCCCTGAACAAAACAACGCTTCTGCTACCCAAATACCATGTCTGGGATGACGGCTGTGAAGAAACCACCACACCTACTCAGAGAGAAGAACTCCGAATAAATGAAAAAAACAGTGAAATGCAGGATTAGGGAGGTTTATCTGTAACGAACCCTCCCTGTGACCTTACAGAAAGCTCTTCACCTACAGCTACGAGCGAGCGCCACAGCCAGCTCTTCCCGGTGGCAGACCGGAGCTCCCATCCATGCACGCTCAGCAGATCTGATGCCTTCACCCACGCCAACCCGCTCTGCATGTACACACCAAGTGTCATGCACGTTCCCAGTGGGAAGTTTTTTTACTGCATCATAGCATACAACTTAGTAAATTAATACTGCACTTAACCTATAACAGGATAAAATTAATGACAGAGCAGTGCCTTAATCAGCCGCTTCATCAAAAAATGTTGTAGACTTTCCAACAAAATCCACAACAGTTGCTTTCCATAGGCACCTCTCTGTCTTTGAAGAAGAGGATTGACATAGTATGGGAGTGGGTACATAACGCAATACAACAAAGTAAAAATAAATTACAGCCACTGTCCCGAACCCAGAGCTTTTCCTAGGCGAGCTCATCTTCAGATCAAGTTTCTCGTTTAAGCAGAGGCCAGAAAACGTCTCCTGGAGACTGCTGAGGCTGGACTTTGAAGATCTGAGTGTTAGAAATGCTTTTCCGTGCATGAGGAGAACTACACCCCATTTTATTTCTAGCTTTTCCTGCAAGATGCTGGGCCCCACTGCTTCATAACAAGTTCCATTTCTCCTTCCCCGTGCCTGTCTGACCTTTCTCCTTCAGTGAATCACTTAATTATGTGGAAACAAAAATACAAAACTATGATGGTTTAAAAACACAAGTGCCCTAGCTTCATATGTGAGACAGCAGCCAAAACCCCCAAAGTTATTGGTCTGCTGCTGATTAAGGATTGCAGAAGGTACCAGGGAAGAGCCACCCTCTGCCTCCACAGCCCTTGTGAACAGCTACGCACCCTACCCTTGTTTTAGCACACGTCTCACTGATTACTGGAAAAAGGAGAAAAAAGCATGAATGGCAGACAGCCGGTGGTCTTACAACATTTCACTGGTGTTGCAGTTCTTTCCTGGCAGGGTTTTTTTTGGTATCAGTGATAGTAACAAGGAAAATTTAAGGAAAACTTGATTTGAGCACGTCAACAGCAACTACATTCCTTTAGCTTGTGATCACTCTAATTCAAATAGAAAAGATTTTTTCCCCTCTCCCCTCCCGCACTTAGTTTCCAGGTAGAGTTTGTTAAAACCTGAAATCCCACCTGAACTTTGGCAAGTCTTCCTAAAAAAAAAAAGGCGGGGGGGTGGGGGGTGGAGAGGACCCATACACAAATATTTGGCTAAGTGACCCACAGCAAATTGCGTAATGCCAGTTAGAAGTTGTGTTTTTTTAAGTATCAGCCCCAGAGGTTTTATCTGAAATAAAATCCTGATTACTTCAGATTCTGGAGGCAAACTGTGACCTGGCTCTGCATCTCCAAATTTGAAACATTTGTGTGGTGCCCCTTAATAATGATGCCTCTTGCTAGAAAAGAACAAAATCATTTAAAGGAAAACTCGCTTATTTCATTTACTAAGGTAAGAAGACCCCAAACATGCGTATAAGAATTAGTTCACCCTCGAAGCCTGATCAAAAGAGGTCACCCAAAATCGGAAATACAGTGCTCTACTCCATCAAGTAAAAATGACCCATCTCCAAGCGTGCAACTGCCTTCTGCCTGCCTGCACGCCCGGTGATGTTTCTGTCTGTAACAATCCCAGTCCTCAATCCTTATGGTCATTAAATGAGAATCGGGACTAGGTCAGCACACAGAACACAAGGAATTATATCAATTTCTGGCATCCTTCTCCTCGGTTTGCCTGGGAACACGCACTTCTGTCAGGGCTGGGGCCGAAGGGGAGAACTGCACTGATGAGTTTTGCAACACGTTGCCAGATAGATTAAATAGCCTAACTCTCTCCAGCCTTCACTTTACCAGCCTTACTTTCAGTAGCCCGGAAAATAAAAAAGGAAAAAAAGAAAAAAAGAAAAACCCTTAAAAGAAAAAGAAGAAATATGATTAAAAATAAATTGAAAAGCCCAACTTGTAATAAAGCTGGCACTTGCCCCAGGCTTCAGAGATGTCTGAGACATGACACTGACTTTACAGACACTCTACAAACACAATATATAGCTTTGATGGGGGGGTGGGGGGAGATACATTTGCACTATTTAAAACAGGTTGCAAATACATTTTAGGTTTTGAAAACGTAGGGAGCACGGCTAACAAAATACAGAATGCAGCAACAAAACAAGCAACACTCATCCTACAGAACTGTCGTTATATAATGTCACTGTTCACACTAAGCCTCCAAAAAATACCTTCTGTCATTTTTTTTTAATTAATGGGGTGCGATACATTTAAATAAACTCATGAAGAGTATTCATGAGTCTTGCATTTTTACTTCATATCCTGATCTTTATTTACAACACTACTGTTACAAATTACAACAATTCTGTTGATATTCTTCTCACTTGCTACCCAACGGAGCTCCCCAGGAGAACGAACATAACACAGGAAACCATGGCGTTTGATTTTGCTCTCATTTAAATGTATTTAAGTCAGAAAAAAACTCCACTGAAACCAACGGCTACACTAGCGAAAACCACTGCAATTCCACAGCTGCTCCTAAGGCACTTCCCAACAATCTCCCTACGTGCAGCACAATTACCAAATAAAGTTAAATTACTTCTAAAATATCAGCAATCCATGCAACTTCTTATTAGTGTGAAATTACTTAAGCCTTATTTCAGCAAGGTACTTCAGCACATTCCTAATTTTTACAGGCATGAGACGTACCAGTGACCTTAATAAGCTACTCGCGCACTTACATTTAGGCACATGCTTAAGCATCTTAAGACACTAAAAGCCACGATGAGGAGCAGTTCCATGTGAATTAAAGAGTACTTTACACCTTCACAGGCACACCACCATTTTAAATTTGCTGTATCCCAGGTTTAGTTGCACTGCTTATTAGATAACCCGTAAAGTACGCAGATCAATGGAGGCGGAATAGCCTCTAATAATTTGAATCACACCAATCATCCAAAATAGACTTTTAATTTATATCTGATGCCTACTGAACTTCATTCACGGTGCATACACATGCCGGAGAACAGCTTTAAAGCATTCCTTTGCGGAGTTTCCCTAAACAGCACTCCTGAATGTGTAACTTTATTGCTTATGAGTAAGCATAAGCAAATATAAGGGGAGAGTGCACACCTTCGAAAACAGCTGGGAACAAACATACCACTGCTCAATGTTCAGATGAGATGCAAGGCTAAAAAAAACAAACCAGCAAACATATTTCAGAAGTTGCATCTCTTCAAAGAGCCCACATAAACCTAAAGGGTTACTGCATGGTCTTAATTTGCCAGGAGAAGTAAAAGCAGCTACTGTAAAAAATAAAATAAAATTAAAAAAAATAATAATACAGAAATAGACATCCATAGCCTAAAGAGGACTCCTGGATTTGGATGTGCACATAATCCGGGTGATTACACGTGTAATGACCCAGCTCCTGCAGGTACATGCTTGCACCCACACACACCACTGCAGAGCTCTGGGTGCCAATGTCAAGGTGCTTTGAGGACTCAGATTTATGCAGTTGTTTATCAAAGACCTTAGAAACAAAGTAAAAGAAAACCAAGGCGAAGAAAAAAACCATCTCAGCAAGTGCCTCAAAGTGGTAGTTTCCCCTTACCCTTCAACAGTAAGAGAAAATCTAAGGCTTGTTGATGTCAATAAGTAGTTATAACAAAGATATTAGTAATAGTGAGGATAGAGAATGCTCTGTGAATGTTCTCAGCATGGTTCATTGACAAGAGATCTAAAAATTGAATTATTAAGGAAAAAAATCATTGATTCTAAAAGCCAGGCAAGGTAGCCAGCCTATGTTAAAACTTATTTAATTTTTCCAGCACTGCTTCATTCCTAAGCTCTCAGAGCCACAGCTTTTCCACTGAAAAGCAAAAGACATTTTACGCACAATTTTCCCTCTACTAGAAAGAGGTATATTGTGCCCTTCAGTGAACATAAAATTGATATTATCATCTCTTAGTTTATATCTCACTACTTAACCTTCAGATTAAAAGTTATTAGATTTGAATGACTAAAAAGACATCATGTCACCTTCCGTTCAATGATGGGAGATCACAGAACTTGGGGGAAAAGTCTGAACGACAAAAACACAAAGTTACCAGGAGCGTAAAGTTGTTTTTCACGTTCTCGGATGAAACAGCACAAGCTCTACAAATACAGCCATCTTTTCACCATGTTGTAATCACCAATTATCAGTGTACTACAACACAAAATCAGACACAATCCCAACAGCCTGCATGGAGTTTAATCTATACTTTCAAATCGCTCTTTCAATAGCAACAGCAGTTTAATAATTAGGCTTTATGTCTATTCGGACAAAATGACTCAACGCGGACGCTCCCTCAAAGTCTAACAAACAAATTTGGTCTAACCCAGTTATGTCAATATGAAACAAAGACTTTATCTTGGATCTAGTTTAGCAGTTTTGTTCTAAAGAGATAAGTCCACATCATGATCAATGGGACCATAAAACTCCTGATGTAGTTTGTAACCTCTCCCCCACAGGTTTTCGAAATAAGATGAAACTCACCAAACTAGTTAAAAAAAAAAAAAGGCATTACTTTAATTTACACTGTGATATATTCAGAATTCTTTCCAGTCTAATCTTTTTTATCTCTGCAATTGAAGCTGCTCAACAAAACATCACCCCCCCCATTTCTTGTACATTTTCCTCATCTTTGGACATGAACAAAATCTGAAGAAACCACATATTCCCTCTGGAGTTCGCTTCCCTGAATCTTAACACTTCACATCTCAGCATTTCTCAAAACAACTGCTGCCAAAGGGCCCAACTGTGGCATCTTCACATCGATACCACAAACACCCCAACTGCAGCCAGTGAGACCGACTATGAAGAAATCATCGATTTGCGCACAGGCACCAGAAGCTAGTCCAAATTTCTTAAGTCTAACAAACATTCTTTTTATCTCCTATACACGAACAAAAGTGTATTTTTCATTTGTATACATTCAGTGGAATAAAAGCGTAAGAAGTGCAAAACAGGACGGAACGAAATATATGTAACGCCATCATTTTTTTTCAAGGAAAAAACCCACCCTTCTTTCCTTACTTTGTGGACACATGGCAAAACCAGTATTTATCTAAACTCTCCAGAAAGCTTGAAGTGACGCTTCGTAATTACAGTATAGATCAGCTCAAAGACAAAGCGAAGAAACTTCCCTACAATCCTTTATATAAACTTCCTCCTTGTTTCTCCATGTACCAGTTGCATTTATATCGCTATTCCAGTTTGTCAGAAACAGTCACCTTGTAACCCTTTTTTATCAAGCAATCTATGCACTACCTGAAAGTACACTACACTCCATCAGACAAGCTATAGGTTTACATTATACAAACATGCCGATTCTGCCTGCTCAGCGCAGGTTGTCAATAAATGCAAGCAATTGCAAAACAGCAATGTGTGTTTTTTTCCTTAAGAGAACACTGATACGAGCCTGCCAGTTCTGCAAAATAAACTCTTTGCAATCTCTGCAGCTAATCTGCCAACAAATTACTATTAAAGTCATTCCTCCTAAAAGTTCAAAAGCATTCTGGATTAGACAAAAGATACTGAGTTTTATACTCATGGGGCACTATTTGGAGTTACGGTATCAAAGTGGATCTCGCTATTGATGTGGAGAGGTTCGTGTATCTGCCACCGTGCAACACAGCATTTGGCGTCTTGCTGCTATACATCGGAACTCGACTTTGTATTCATTCTCTTTGTTCAATTCATATTCTTGTTTCTCTGCTAATAACATGAAGAACACTTTCATGAATAGTCCTGAGGATAAACATAAAACACAATAAATAATATTTATTTTATAAGCTAATAAAAAAACCCCAAACCTGGCTAGGACTGAAGCATCAAACCTTCTGTTTGAGCAGACGTCAGAAACCACTGAAGCAACTAAAGCTGTGATCATGTACATTAAAAGGCAGTTTGTCCCCATGAGTATTTATTTATTACTCCTTGGTAGGCAAGAGTCACCCCATCATCACACACTTTTTGTCCAAGCTTCCCTCGCTGAGCCTGACTGTCAGCTTGTGGGTCACTCCAACACCCATTTTGCACCTCCCAGGTGTATTCCATGACACATTGGAGCCAACAGACATTGCCAGACTCTTGTCTGATGCCCCATTACCAGGTTTTCTGCCCTGTCCCTTGGTTCTGCCTCTGAGGGCGTATTGGGAGCAAGCTCCTGAGCCCCACTGCCTGACCCCATGTCAAATGCTTGCTTCTGATCTCTTTAAGGAACTCCAGTGACCCAGGTAACATTCACGCCTGCTCCAGATTTTATAGGCAGGTCACCAAAACCTTGCCCATTCCATCTCATCCTGACAGTCATTCCCGTGAGATGCTGAGCACCAGCACCTGTGGACACAGCAACAGCGGGAAGGCAACCTCTCTCACCAAAGGTGCCAAAACACTGCGGGAAAGGGTCTTCCCTCTCTTTCAGTCTGGGTCTGTGGGCAACTTCTCCTATACGTATCTCCATTTTTATCCAACTCTTCCACAGATGCACTGTCCCTGAAGAGTCACTTTTATTGCTTTGGCTTTCTTACTTCACAATGACAAACGCAAACATCAGTTGGAGCTATTTCGTTTTATTATACATAGCAGAACTCATCCACTCATCCCCGCATTTAGAATCATTGAATCGTTTACGTTGGAAAAGACCTTTAAGATCATCAAGTCCGACTGTCAACCTAACACTGCCAAGTTACCACTAAACCATGTCCCTCAGCACCACTTCTACGTCTTTTAAATACCTCCAGGGATGGTGACTCAACCACTTCCCTGGACAGCCCGTTCCAATGTTTGATAACCCTTCCCATTAATAAGTTTTTCCTAATATCCATCCTAAACCTGCCCTGGTGCAAACTGAAGCCATTTCCTCTTGTCCTATCACTTGTTACTTGGGAGAAGAGACCAACTCCCACCTCCCTACACCCTCCTTTCAGGAGCTGCAGAGAGCAATAAGGTCTCCCCTCAGCCTGCTTTCTCCAGGCTGAACAACCCCAGTTCCCTCAGTTGCTCCTCATAAGACTTGTCCTCCAGACCCCTCACCAGCTTCGTTGCCCTTCTCTGGACACACTCCAGCACCTCAATGTCTAGAGGTAGTGAGGGGCCCAAAACTGAACACAGCACTCGAGGTGGAGTCTCACCAGTGCCAAGTACAGGGGGACGATCACTTCCCAATTCCTGCTGGCCACGCTATTCCTGATACAAGCCAGGATGCCGTTGGCCTTCTTGGCCACCTGGGCACACTGCTGGCTCACGTTCAGCCGGCTCTCAACCAACACTCCCAGGTCTTCTTCTGCCAGGCAGCTTTCCAGCCACTCCGCCCCAAGCCTGTAGCGCTGCACGGGGTTGTTGTGACCCAAGCGTGGGACCCGTAACTTGGCCTTGTTGAACCTCATACCATTGGCCTCGGCCCATCGATCCACCCTGTCCAGATCCCTCTGTAGAGCCATCCTACCCTCAAGCAGAACAATATTCCTGCCCAGGTTGGTCTCATCTGCAAACTTACTGAGGGTGCACTTGAACCTCTCATCCAGATCACTGACAAAGAGAACAGGCACTAGTACTGAGCCCTGGGGAACACCACTTGTGACTGGCCGCCAACTGGATTTAATTCCATTCACCACCACTCTCCGGGCACGGCCAGCCAGCCAGTTTTTTACCCAGCAAAGAGTGTGCCCATCCAAGCCATGAGCAGCCAGTTCCTCCAGGAGAATTCTGTGGGAAATGGTGTCAAAGGCTTTACTAAAGTCCAGGTAGAGAACATCCACAGCCTTTCCCTCATCCACTAAGCAGGTCACCTTGTCATAGGAGATCAGGTTAGTCAAGCAGGACCTGCCTTTCATAAACCCATGCTGACTGGGCCTGATCGCCTGGTTGTCCTGTACGTGCCGCATGATGACACTCAAGATGATCTGCTCCATAGCGTTCCCCAGCACCAAGGTCAGACTGACGGACCTGTAGTTCCCTGGATCCTCCTTCCGGCCCTTATTGTGGATGGGCATCACATTTGCTAACCTCCAATCAACTGGGACCTTCCCAGTTAACCAGGACTGAGGATAAATGATGGAAAGTGGCTCAGTGAGCACCTCTGCTAGCTCCCTCAGTACCCTCGGGTGGATCCCATCTGGCCCCATAGACTTGTGTGTGCCTAAGTGCTGTAGCAGGTCACCAACCATTTCCCCTTGGATTATGGGGGCTTCATTCTGCTCCCTGTCTCTGTCTTCCAGCTCAGGGGACCGGAAACCTGGTGAACAACTGGTCTTGCTATTAAAGACTGAGGCAAAGAAGGCATCAGCCTTTTCCTCATCCTTTGTCACTATGTTCCCCCCTGCATCCATTAAAGGATGCAGATTCTCCTTAGCCCTCCTTTTGTTGCTACTCCCAGCTTGACAGTACATTTTACAAGACTGCTAATGCCAAAATAATTTAGCATCACATCACTCTTTGTCTCCTTGTATGGCAGAATCACCCTAAGATGACACGGGAAGTGTAAAACTTGTCCTACAAGTCCTCCTTGCACTTACTACAAGAGTGCTCACACCATACACTGTTCCTTCAAATGTACGAGCACCTGTGGCGCTCCCTATTTTTCCATGGTAAAATATTTACAAGTTTGCAAACCCATTAAAACTTCCTAAAAAACCCAAAGCATCTCTGTTTTCCTCTCTCACGCTAACACAGCTAGTAGTCCTTATAAATTCGGAAATTTCACAAAAAATGTGAACCAAAATTCAGCACAGATGCTTTACACAAGCCATTGCACGTCCAGATTTCACTGCTCAGCCCCGCTCATCACAGGAATACACAACTACCCACAACAGCAAAGCTCAAACTACCCGCTGGTAATTTATTTTTTTTTTAGACAAAACAAGTGCCAGGTGGCAAAAAGAAAAGATTTGAATGAAATGCTCTTAAGAAATAGCTGTTTAATTCAGAACTCATTCATTTGTATTGACGAAGCGTTTTGTAGAACGCATTCTGTTAAGTGACCTGAGAGCATATGTTGTATACGGAGAAACATCTAAACATTATGCTCCATGTTGTATGTGTATCTGTAAATGCTTGCATTAGCTGTCTGAAAACAACGGGTTTTTCTTCTTTTCAGCATTTAAAAATATTTTCAAACACAAAGATTGATATTTTCATGCTAGCTCTGATTACCCTTTTGTTGTTATCAGGTCTTTTTTTTTTTTTTTTAAACAACTGTTTTAAACTTTGCAATCAACTTGCCTTTTAAAAGATAAACTCCATGGAGAAGTTAGTCATCAAAACCAATTAACAGCAGAATTCAAACACAGAACATAAAGGTCTTTTAAGAACTTGGAGGAAAGCAAGCTCCCCGACCACGTTTATTGTACTGGCAGAGGATAAATAAACTGTAAGCTAAAATCTGAGCTGTGTGAAAGCAATCCCGTGCCTGGCAGTCCTGCCCCCCGGCCCCGCGCCCCACTCCCGGGGGGCTGGCAGCACTCGTAGCTGTGCCAGGCACTGTTCTGGGGAGGGGGGGGAGGCTGGAGGACCCGTGTAGGAATAACCTTGTGCCACTCCTTAATTGACCGAATGGGCGGCTGTTGAATGACACAACCCATTACATGGGAGATTACGACGTTATCTAAGGCGGCAAGAGCCCTCCGGATGGCTACGGAGAAGCCTTGGCACAAGGTGTCGGCAGCGAAGGTTAGTAACCGGTGGTAGGAGCGGAGGAGCAGAGGTCTGAGCAACTCTGGTCTACTGCGTGCACATGTGTGTGCGT
>VZSZ01011752.1:742796-760260 GCA_013398815.1 Ibidorhyncha struthersii
CAAAGCAGCGTTGGAAAATTCCATAGCGCTCCTATGGAAAACACAGCGTAATTAACTCATTTTGATACGAAGCCTTTTTAAGACGAGACCTTTGTGTTGAACATATTTTACTGTTCCACTCCTCTTCTACTGTCCTATATTAATCAAAGCTGTAACCCCTGTTGTCTTTGCACTACGAATCAGAATGTGCCCCTGGCGAAGAATGAGGGAAAAGTCAACAGGAATTAAGTTTCAGTGCAACTGTTTACTCAACTGTGGCCTGCAGTTATTGAAATTTTATCCGTGGTTTTGTGTGACTACTGCAGTAATGAATTCAGCATGGCTGTGATTTTCTCACTGATGGTATTCTCACTTCAAGTAAAAACCTGTAGGATGAAAATGATTGAAACAACCAAAGTCTACGCATTTAGTATCATCCATTTTTCTGACTTGTTTAATTATGGCAGCTTTCTGTCCTCGGCTGGCAAACGGGGTTCCCTGCTCCTCTGCAAGCCTTCGCTTTGCTTTGTTTTTGAGCGCAGGTTTTTTCTTCTCCACAACAACCTGCTAAAAAGATCCCTGTACACTTAGGGGAGTCTTAAGCAGCTGCCAATCGCTTATTTAAAAGGTTTTAGGAATGCTTATTGCATTAGAGAAAGTGCAGGTTAGGCGTAAGTGTATTCACCACGGTTCTGCTGCAGCCTTTGTTCCCAAACACGTTAATGATACGTGCCCAGCGCTATGGTGTAAAATTTCCTCGGAGGGTTTCAAAATTTTATCAGGGAAAAGAAAAAGGCAAAACGTGTTACGCGGATAATTTTCACTGGTGAACTTGGTCACTTACCAGAAAATACACTAATTAAAATACAAAGGCAAAACACACAATTTGGTTCCGATTCTTCTGAATTGAGGAGTACTGACACGGGATGTATTTATTTATTTATTCTGACGTTTTGCCGCAGCAGATACCTCCGCAGCCTTTCTCGCTAATAGAAAACATTCTGTTGATAGAGGTTGCTAGGTTATATTAAAATTTGTTGCAAAAACAAAACTTAACGTTAGTGTATTTTCCACCCAGTGACATATTTTGGAAACCAGTTATTTGTATACAGCGGTTCACCCAATCGCTGCCACCAGACTCAACACATTCAGGCAACGGAAGCGAGCCCTGATCTTTGGGTATTTCCAGGGAATGATTAAAAAAAGAGCCCTGGAAGAAAAGTCCAACGTTTCCCTTTACATTAACGATTGCAATCCCCGATGGACAAAAAAATGTACAGAATGTCGTAGGCAAGTCCTAAAAGCATCCTCTGACTGGCAAATACAAAGGGTTTGGGAGGGGGGAGTTAAATGCTTCATGCTTTTTCTGTAAGTAGGAAACTTGGAATACGTCTTACAATACCTGCTGTTGCTGAAGATGTGCTAAATCTGCAGCCCCAATTTCAACTGAAGGTGTCTCGCCGTTTGATCTCACTTCCCGCAGGCTGCACTCTAGTAAATGGTTGCCACTGCTCGCTCCATTCTGAATGGCTGAACCGTTACTTTTTGTCTCAGTCCCAGATTCTTGCATCATGACTCAAAAACCTGAAATAATTTAGGGGAGGGGAGGGGGGTGGAAAAAAAAAAAAAGAAGCAGCTGTTAAAACAGTTGCTGTATATAAGGAGACATGCCCTGTTTTAAATCCTGCCAAAACTGTAAACATTTGTCATTTCCCTTCATACGATTTATCTTTCATTAATGGTTCATGCTACTAGTTTATGTTTATTTATCTGTTGGTACAGCTATAATTTTAGTAAGTTAGTTCTGTTCTAAATATAGTATTATTTGCTCAACATCTTTTTTCCCTTAGAGAAAAAAAAATATTTTTGAACGAACACACAGAATCCATAATTAAATTTCTCTAGTTACATCTGGATGCTTTCCTTTGAAATGGATGAGTCATTCTTTGCAACAGATGATGGACAATATCAAAAACTTGATATACGGTATGTAGGGGCAGTTAGGTGAAGCAGAGCATTCGCTTTTTCAGTTTCCATTCACACCATGAGATTGCTGAATTAGCACCTTTTATTACTCCGAAGAGTTTAGGCTGAGTCTGGGATGTGTTGGACACCATCAGTTTTTATTTGGGGCAAACTGTTTCAACTGCTCACAAAATTAGCCTTTTGGGGAAGTTTCTGGGCTATGGATTTGGTCTGACTTTGGATGCGCTACGGCATTACGGTGAGGAGCCTCCTGCGTTATTTGGCTAAACATCACCTTAGTAGCCACGGCTATCCACAGCCAGCCTGCACGGCGCTCGACTCGTGGTACGTGTCCGTCCCTGAGCGCGGGTCACAGGACCCATGATGAGGATGAGGATGAGGACGAGCGCCCGCTTGCCTACCCCGGAGCTGCTGGGATTCACACAGGACTGGGAACTAACTGGCAGCGCTTGTGCCCAACCAGACCCTCCCAAACAAAGCACGTATGCCACTTTTCACGTGCAAACCACTCCTTTTGAGATCTTTTGATGAGTTGTTTTAGAGGTATTTCTACCTGCTAGGCCCCAAGTTATGGGATTTAAATGTTATTAACCTGCTCTGCTTCCACCAGCCCATCCCTCCGCTCCCTTCGTGCTCCTCCTCTCACCTTTCCCCGGGGAAACACGGGGTACGGTAAGCCAAGCTGCGTGCTCCGAGCACACTGCCTACACCACGCTAACTCACCACCTTCACACGTGAGCCAAATACCACCGTGCAGGGTAGTCACCCTGAAAGTAAGATGCTTTATATTTAAGGAAGAACCTGTCTGAATTCAGTAACTACCCCGAATTCAAAGGAAGAAGAAAAATTCTCTCCCTTCCAACATATAAGGGAAAATACCAACCAGAAAGGGTGAGAGAAAGCAATGCATTTCAACAGAAAAGTACCAGGGGAAAAATGCTTTCCCCGGGAACTCCACACGTGCAGTAATTCGGAGCCCCCAGCCGCCAAAGGTGTGGTACGGGCTGGAGACAGCAATTCCTCCTTCCAGCGCCGGCTGCCCGGGTGTCTGCTGGCCTTAGGTGACATTCAGCATCAGACCCCGCGCTTGGAGATACGCTCCAGCCCAACGCACCAATACCGGACCTCTCGTTCATTTGGTAGCTTCAGATGTTCATAATGATGATCTATACGGCTGACAATCAAAATGTCATAACCGAGAAGCAGCTGACTAACGAGGGCTTCGTCACCGCCACGCTCTGGCGTTAGCACTCCTCGCTGATTCACGTCCGAGGCGGGTGAACCACTCATTAGCCGGACCCTGCTCCCATCGCGACGGGATCTATTCAGGCTGAGGGCCAACCAAGCGCATGGACAGTGCTAGGACAGATTCAAATGTTCTGATTACATTTAAATAAATTTCAGCTGGTCTATGGAAACTTCTTTCAGTCTGTTTTCTGAGATCTTCAAATTATGCGAGGGGACAAAAGGGCTTGGGGGCTCATTATAAAGCTCCTGTCAACTCCCTTCTAAAAGCTCCAGAGATCTAAACTAACCTACGGCTTTCCCAATGCCACTAGCAAATGCTTGTGGGTTTTAACATGATCCCGCTTCTAACGCAGACTGATCATGGTGTGGTTTTCATTTTCGGCACTATAAGGAGAGCCCAGAAGCATGGCAAGGTCTAAATAAGTGCTTACACCTAACACGCAAGGCTGGATTACGCACCAGGCAGCGACTGCACGGCACAGGTTGCTTCGCAAGAAGAGACAAGAGTGAGATTCTCCAGATAGCTCACAAGTTACTCAAAGGTATACCGTGCAATTTTTATATGCTACGCTACTGAAAAGGACACACCTCTTTTAACCAGAGATAAATCAAAAAGAAAGAACTGATCTATGTAATTTTCTTCTGCTTCCATGCAAATGCAGGATCAAGCCTCAACTGGAGAAAATAGAGCATTACCCTAATTTACCTCAGCAGAAGATCTGGACAAGGATGACGACCGCCTAAGATTGATTTAGCAGGTTAAACCCAGAGACTCATGTCTTTGCTCGATGGCAAACGGTGGATGGCACGTCACCACCACGTAGACCACACCCAACGGAGGAAGGACATACTAAAGAACTGGTGGAAGTTGCCTCCAGCAGGTACCATGGCGAAAAGAGATGCTAAAACCAGTACGCGCAAGTAGTGAAGTACATTTCATTCTCCAACACGTGTGATGCAACAAATTGACTGGATGCGAGAACCTGGATAAACTGCTAAGGAGGGTCAGAGAAAGCACCGACCAAAGCTCCGAGATGCCTCTGACAGCAGCAAGAAGAATGTGCACCACTGAGGAGCAGATCTATCACTGCCTGATCACAATTTGTTGGCTTGCCCTTCTGAGCAAAATATCTGCAGGACACAGAAAATAATTCACAACCAAACTGGCCACGAAATTATTTATTGTCTCTAGGATTGCAAAATGCTCCTGGAAAGAAACAGTAGAAATTGCTACAATTTTTCCAACCTATAGGACTGAGAAAAAGATGGATTATTTATAGTATTTGGTCACAAAAAGATCATAGTTCTTGAGAACCTTCTCCATGAGAAATTTCATGCTCCATTTCACCTTTCAAAGTACCCCAGCCTGTTACCACCTGAGCTGCACAGGGCTGGCCCCGGCCCCCCCACTGGCTGGGCCCACCCCATGTTAATGTACCCAGCAGAATCGGCAGCAGCTATCAAGGCAATGGAGCTGGAAACGGAGTTTGCAAAAAGAACCTCAAAAGAGTAAAAAGAAAATTGTGATGTTTAGGCTTTCAAAAAATTATTTTAAAAGCAGAAGGGAACATCTTTTGAGCAAATTTTGCTTTAAAAACACCCGTTCACGGGCAGTCAACTTCAATATACCTTCAACTGGACACCAATACAAAACAAATCCACTTTGCTAAAACACCTCTGAGAGAAAACAGGATTTTCAAGGGAGAAAAGATATAACTGTTTATTTCCTCACTGTAATCAAATGTGAGTTGACATAAATAATCACAGTTTGGCTTGATCATTAAGCGTCACACGTCATGAAAATCAACCTGTGAGAGCTTTCTGCAAGAATGATTATTATTTGTCTTTTTGAGCACACCTAAATGAGCCGAGGTGGTAATACACTGAGGATGGCTGAGATAATTGTCTCTCCTCAGCACAGAGGAGCGGGCCTTACAGAGGCCTATTAGCGAAGTCTGTCATTCAAAATGGTGAAAGAAAAAAGCAAAGCAAGGTGGACTTTATGCAACATGATCAGGGTTCTGTGGGAACTGAACTGAAGCTTCAGGTCTAGTACCACAAACTGTGATTCTGGTCTGAATACAACCCCAAGTAACCAAAATAGTGCTGAAGAAGCTGTTATGCACAACGATTTATTACAGGAAACAGAGTACTCCACAAAAGCTTCCATGACATACAAGATACCATGTTCTGACTTAAATTTGACGGCAAAAGAGCACGTCCATGTCATGCATTCTGAAAATGAGAATGACTCTCATATCAATTCTGCCAAGGAAAAAATATTTTTACAGATGGGTTCTTATCATTATCTTTTTTTTTTTAATAAAAATTCTACAATATTTCATGTTAGGAGGGACAGAGAGTGACTATTAAGATTATTAAAGGCAACACAAGATGGTTTTCCCCTATGAAGGGACCAAAGCTAAGCTGTGGTGTGAACAACAACTGGTAAAATTTTATTCTTATTATTCTTATTATTATTATTATTGAAGGAGAACGTAATAGAAGAACCATTCTTACAGGACTTCATGTCAGCCTGGTTTAAAAATCTCACAACGGTGATCAGTTTCTCAAGATTCCCATCTCAACCTGCACAAACCCTTTTCTAGCTTTGATGCACAGTCAAACAGAAAGCCAAAGCCATACAGTTTGGCCCATCTCCTTGGTGAATACCTTACGTTCAAGGTAATGGAGTAAAATTTCAGTGGAGTGGAATCAAAGCAGGGAACTCTGTCAATAGAAGGACGACAGCTAATCATCTTCCAGATGACTTGCACAGAAGCAGGGGAGACCTAATTTCTTAAGGGCATGGTCAAAACTGAAAAAACAGAGGTCGGATGTGAACTTTGGCTGAATCAAAATTATCTTTCTGAGGACTCCAGCACTGATGTTTTGAAGTAAAAAGACAGAACCTGAAGGAATCCTAATTTTGAAAATGTTCTGAGCTAATCCGTTAAAAGAAAAAAAAATAGTCTATAACATCACAAAGACCAGATGCTGCAGAGATACATGTCTCAGCTCCACTGGACTATTTAGATGAGCAAGGTTAAGCATGGAGATTAGTAGGCAGGAGGTGGGCATTGAAGTGTGCAATTTCTGCAATTCTTCTAGTAGTATAGTTTCTAAAGACTAAGCAGCATTGTTTAATGTCAGCATGAGGGAGGATTTACTGACTGAAACACCCGTCAGAATAAGGACCTACTGCAAGTCTGAAAGACTAAGGGACTGATATTCAGATGTATTTAGATGCCTCACCATACACGGAGGCATCTGGCGAGACATTTTTAAGGCTCCTGAATAAGCACCAATCTACATCTTTAAGCACCTCATCACCTTCAAAAAACCACCCCTGGGGTCTTCTGGGCCTTAAAATCTTTGTTTTAATATCCTTCCAGACTCAGCCTGGACTACACGTTCAGAATGTAGCCTGCGCATTTCAAAGTTACTTCCAAAGCTGATGATTTTATTTCAGCTATTAGTACTTGGAGGTGTTTACAAATATATATACGCACATAAAGATGATTCAACATTTCTATCCCCTGGGAACAGTGCTAGAGCAAAAATATTGTCATAATACATCCCTTCTTTGTCACATTCGTGAAAGATTTTAAGCTAACAAAAAGTTCAGTCTTTATTCCAGGGCAGTTAATTAAGGTTGACCAAGTCAGGCAGAAGTAAATTAACTCAGCTGATCAATTATTTATATGAAGCAGAATAAATGCCCTTAAAGAACTTGTCCCAGCCATGAAAGGACATGTAAATTAAACACAACACAGATTTAGAAAGTATATTTCCACTTTTATAGACAGAAGAGATAATGGTAAAATCAGTTTTAAGTAAGCGATCAAATGACAAGACCTAGTCCTAAATTCTCCAGCAGGCATACTATCCATACAGGCATGGTTTATACGTAAACATTTTGCCTATTTGTTGCAAGCAGTTCCCCAAAGCAAGCTCGGGACTAACTTTACAGCACTTCTCTCTATAATTTTTGAAAAAAAAACCAAAACCAACCCAAACGGTGTTTGGAAGCATTTCATTACACAACACTGCAAAGGCAGGATTTTACCTCTCGAAAACAAAACACAGTCCAGAACGCGACCGGCAAGGCAATACGCAAAGCCCAAGCAAAGCTGCTTCTTACCCCCAAGCACAGGTACAAAAGCAATGCAGAAGCAGCCTGGCGCTCCCGGTGCTGCCCGTTACCAGTAACAAGGACCACGACAGCTTTCCCAGGGGACCACTGCCCAACTCACAGGTGGTCCCTTTTAGTCCTGGTATCTTTGGAGCAAGTGGCCTGCAGGGAAAAGCGCCTTGGGCTCCACGTCCCACCATCACTTCTGAATTTTTCCAGGAACACGCTTTGACGGTCTCCAGCCGACGCTGGAACACGCATCAGCTCCAGCTGAAAGCCCGTCCCCAGGTCGGTGAGACGGCCAGCAGCACCGTCCCGCCATCCATGAGTTCAGTAAAAGAAAAAGGATTCACTACTGGAAATTAAAAGCCTTGTGTAAGGTAAGGCTTTGATCTACCGTGGGGGAAGGCGTACAGATGTTCAGCTGCTCATTTACTAAATTACACCGTGTCACAATTAACTGTGAATCAGCCAGCTTCACATGAGCAGCTCGAGGGCTGCCACCACGCTAAGCACAGAAATAACGCTGGGGAGGGGAGTCCGAACTAGCCAGGTGGACCAGATGACTTCTCTCTGCCTGTGTTTGTGGTTAGCACGACTATTAGAAAGAGCCATCCCAACATATGGCATGATTTAACTAAATCAGATCACGCTGAACTCACCAGCCTTTCTCAACTTACAAACCCCTCAGCTCTCGTCATTGCAGATGGGTGAATACCCGTCATGCTTTTAGAGTTTTCAGTAGCCGTCATTTATCCTGCTGACAGGGTGTATTTTAGGTATAATTATGTACTAACTAACTATAGATCAACTGTCAGTACATTAGGGTACTTTTTGGATAAAACTTCATGCTTACCCCTTTTGAAGGCCACTCGCCCACACAGTACTGGTGGTTGCTGAATTGTGCAGGAGTATGAGAAGGGGATTCAAAGAGCAATTAAGGATGATCTTTAAGAATCAACCGAAATAGTAAGGCATGGAACGAGTCAGGCTCTGCTGTCCTGAAAAGCGATGCTGAGTCACGTCTGCCAGCGGTGTTTGGAGGAGGAGAGGCAAACCTGGAGCAAGGCAAGGGAGGAACATGCACGGTATGTGTGGAAAGAGGAAACAAAGAGACAGCAATGAGGTGAAATCCTTTGATATTTCCTCAGCTTAAAGAGGTAATTCAATGCATTAAAATGGATCCTTGAAATTTCAAAGGATGAAACTCGCACAACAAAGATCGTCGAGAGTGCTATTTTCTAGGATTAGAACAAAAACGTATTGGGATTTGCAATATGATCTTACATCGCTGAGCAAGACTGTATACTCACTGTTATGCAAGCACCATCTTCCAATAGCGAATTTTCATAATTATAACAGAAAGGCGTAAATTTTCTAATGCATGGCAGTTCAAAAAGTAATCAAGAGAATGAGCCTGAGGGCTATTTTAATGTATGCAAAGCTAGTGACCCACAGTAAATGGGAGGTAGGCTTCAATGAATGCAAAGTAATGCACACATACTAAAGACCTGGTCTGATGAGGGACGGCTAAAATTAACACCCAATTAATTTCCGAATTGACAAACAAATGAAACCCATAAATCTACTTTCTCATTAATTTTCCTGTGGTATAATTTAAAGCAGTAATATGAGGGCAAAAACTGAGCATTATCCATCATAAATATCAAAAAAGATAGCACTGTAACACCATAAATTATGCATATTACCTGTTGTTAAAAATGATTAATGTATTATCAACTTTATCGTGCACTGTATATGTCTAGACTTATCTAAAATCTGAAATTTCATTTACTGCTTAGGAAATAAAGGGTCCAGAAGAAGTGGGATTATCTGCAGCGCATCCTCGGCTTTGCCTCCCGACACAGGCGCAGCCCCGCTGCTCTCCTCTCCGTTGGACTCAGTCGGACCCAAGCCTTGGGTCGGCGGAGGTTGAGCGCATCGCAGAGGTGATGTGCTGAGCCTCCCCAGGGAAAGGAAACAAATCACGCTGCTCTCAGAGCATCCCCGTGAGCCGAACCACGGCCCTGGCACCCGGCTCACACGGGGCTGCTCCCCTTCCCTGCCCTCCTGATGCCAGGGAAGAGCTACTTGGTGGCTGAGCCGTGAGGAGGGGAGGAAGGTAAAACAAAGGAACAAGGAGGAGGAAAACACGAAGCCATAACCGAATTCGGTGAGTGAAAAGCCAGTGCTTTCCAAAAGTGCTTGAGCACATCACCTTGGCCAGCGGGAGGATGATGCGGGTTGCCTTACCTCCTCCCTGGGAGTCACTCCAGTGAGAAGCTGAACTTCCACCAGCCTGAACCTCTCCCAGGGTTTATGTCCACTTGCCACCCTCAAGTCTCCTGAGCAGCAGGAGTAGCTGAGTAGCACCTTCACCTACTCCTCCTCCCCAGGCTGCCGCAACTTTTTATTTATTTAACTGTACACAATGACACAACCTCTTTCACTGTTTGCGTGCGTGGCTTGCAGTGTCTGGGTTACTTCTTTCCAGCAGCAGCGTGTATTGTTAGGGCCACGGGAACCTGAAATCATCTGGAGGCAGCTCAGTGAAAGGCTGACTGATGCTCTGCAGGAGCTGAAATTTAAGACAGCTGTGGTGAAGGGAAGGGGAGTCAGAAGCCTAATCCCATTTGTGCCACACTGACTTATTGTGAAATCATGGTCAAACAACTTAAACTTCTTAGAGAATCAGTCACCGCAGTTACCCCTAAGGAAATCTCTTCTGCTGAGGGCGTTGCTGACCACAAACAGTAAGAACAGAGAACAAGCAAATCCAAGGAAAATTAATTGAAACAGACGTTAAAAGGTTGCCATTTGCTCTGCTCCAAAGAGCTGGAGCTGGTCCCCATGAAAAGCTAGCGCACCAAAACATGGCAAGCTGTGAAGGTAACACGTCTCACTCCTTTCCTTGAGGTAAGACCCAAAGTGTTAGGCAAAGACAATGGACAACTCAACTTTTCCCAAACGAGCCTTTTGCACCCTCCCTTCATTTTAAACATCCACACAGGAGTTACTCCCAGTCTCGCCTTGGATAAACGAACCCCCTTTGCAAAGGCAGCTCTACCTCAATCTATGGCTCTCAGTTTGACAGCTATTAAAATCCATATTCAGCATGAAGCTCATGCCATAGCTGCATAAAAGCTCTAGAGCTGGGCCGCTTCCAAGCGACTGGCAAATATGATGCAATCATTTACATACCATCATCGGTAGAGTGAGGTTCCTTCCTCTCTCTTGGGGAGAGCTGTCTTTCAGCCGCGAGCTTGACAGAAATCATCTTTACCATCACTGGGATCATCGTTTATTTGGAAGGAAAGGAACGGCGGGCGGCAAAAAAACCCCCAACCAAACAAGAAACCATACTCGATTGCACCATATGACTCCGCGACAGCTACTGTATGGACACGAGCACCATCCGCACTTAGAGGAAAAACTCCTCCAGAAGGAAGGACGCGTAACCACAGCACGGTGAAGGCACAGGGCGGCTGCAGAGCCGCCTCGGTGCCGGCGTCTCTCGGGAGCTACCCACCTGCACACCCCGGCCCGGGCGCAGCAGCGTGCGGGGCTCCCCGCGGTTTCGGGTAAAACAGGAACAGAAACTGCCGAGCTGTTCGCACAGCCCAGGACTTATTTGTTTGTACGCACACTGCTCTGAGCTTGCAACATAAACCCTCGCAGTCTGTCTCGCAGAAAAACAGGAGACTATTCAACCAAGTAGAAGGCCAAAGTAGCATTTAGTAAATACAGTTCGTTTACGCTAGACAGCAGCAGCACAGCTACAGTAAGATGCTATCAAACCTTGCAAGACCAAGGGCTGGCTGTAGATGAATTAAGACTCCCACCCTCCGTGCGTGTCTCCATCAAAGCGTTTCTACACTCTCTACCAGCCTCCAAAAGTCAAAAGCCACCTCAAAGCCAGGTGCAACTTTGCAATGCTTCTGCACAATACAAATTTCACTTCACTATTTGCACTTAGTTTAACGCAGCGAAGGTTTGATTCATGGCAGTAACACGAGCGCATTAATGACCAGCTTGCGCACGTACACACTTCAGGTACCTCCTGCTTCCCCTCCAGCCATGACACCACTCTAGCAGCCAAAACGAACAAGATCTTTGGACCACTGGTTCGAGCTAGTGAATGCAATAGATCACATTTTCGTGCATATTTTGTTGCTTGCTTTTGCAAGGGATGAAAAGGACAATTATTTAATTTTACCCTTCAAAAGCTTCTCATAAATGTATATTCAAGATTTTTTAACACATTAATTCACATATAAAGGAACAGACACCACCTTCACACAAAAAGAGTTGACATTTCTTTCTCAAGGTCACTCTAAGAGGGTTTACTCCCTTTGTGTGCGAAGCCCGAGCAATTTACTGTTAGCGCTAACAGGTCCTGCCTGGCATTTGAAATCCAAGCCCCATTCAGAAACAATAACAAACAATAATTCTGAAAAACAAAGATGGTGTGAGCGAGTTTTTCTTGCTCATTTGCAAAACAACCCAAAAGCAAAAGCCGCCAGGATGGCTCTCTCTAATTAGGACTTGCAGAAACCAAAGAGCAAACAGCCAGCATACAGAAATTAGCAGATGTAAACGCAGTATCCCAGTTATAAAAAGAAGAAAAGCAGCCGTGTCATCTCACTCGCAGGAGGAGGAGCGACAGAGCGCGTTTTTAAATTTGGTATTTTCTCTCCATTCAAACGGCTCTGCTTCTAAACCAGATTTTCCTCAGATCTCCTCAGCAATAGAAGTGAAAGCTTTGCCTTTTCAAACTCCATCGAGGGCACATGCATCAATTAAAATCCAACACGGGAAACGAGGGAAACCAAAAAGCTCCCGCCCAAACACTGACACAGAATGCAAGGCTGTACTTTCGGGGTGATTACCTGGTTCATAGCCCTATATCTTTGTCCTAGACCTTCTAACTCCTTGTTTGCTCCATGCAGGATTTCCTAGCCACCAGCCGTCTACTGCTGCGCTAGTCGTCTTGCAGGAGTGCTCTCTCCCTTCTGAAAAAAGCAAACAACTGCATAGATATCATTACACTAAGGAAATCTCTTGGAAAAACCAAACAACTTGCTAATCTTTCTAGCCCCTTCACCCAAGTTAAAGATAAGCAAAGCAAACCAAAGTGAGTTTCAGCCACATTCCAGGGACAAGCTCCCCTTTTTCTCCTTTATCAAAATCCCAGCGTTTAAAGGTTTTTTTCCAGACCTTGCAGGATAAACTGCTGCTCACACCCGCAAACAAAGCAATATTTGTTTAATAACTGATTGCTGCCATGGGTACAGTAAACAAGGGGCCCAGCATTTGTGTTTATGAACAAACACATCATCTTGCAAGAGCAATTTAACATTAACCAGGTGGAATAATCAACAGATTTCATAGGTGACACTCGGGGCAGGACTAATGTAAACAGAGCAGGGAGGAGAAAGGGGCCACTCTTAGGGAATCAAGGTTGAGGCAAATGCATTACAGAGTAAACAGCTGGGAAGAACTCAAGACAAACAAATAGTCATTCTTCTGACATTTCGAGAAGCAGAAAGGTTGTACGTTACATACATCAGCTGCTGACCACCATGAAATCAAACCAGTTGGGGACCAGGCCTTCTTGTTTACACAGTGCCATGTTTGCTTATAAACAACAATTTGCTGTTACCAACCTCGCATTACTCATTGCATAAACGAGCAGATCAAGTGAAATCCTGTTAACTCTTCTGTGGATCGAGGGTTTTTTCCTCCCCTTCAACAACAACAAACAAAAAGCCTTTGCAGTCTTGCTGTGCAACCTCAAGACAACAGGCAGCAGGGGAAAAGAGAGAGCTGGGCATCTGTTCCGATAAAGGGTAAAGAAAGGAGTTGAGAACGCTTGAAAGTGTTTTACAAAACAAGATTTACCAACCATACCCCTGATGTGAAGGGTCTCGTGACAGTTTTTTAAAAAAATCAGCAACTGCAAAAGGTGGGATGCAAAATTTTCATTTCTCCCCTAGAACAAACAAGCGCAGTGATGGCTTTCTACACAATCTGCCCGGCATGACCATGTACACGTGCGATTTTATACACATATATCCATGCCCTCGCCAGCTCCCTGACCCATAGCTCTCTGTATGCGGTGCCACACAAGGCACGGTTCAGCCCTCTCCCCCCTTCTTTCTCTCTCCCATCCTCAACCCTCGTGCTTCTGCCTCCCATCGCCATGCCACCATCTCTGCAGATCTCCCCAGCTCCTTTTCGTTAACGCAAGCAGGGCCAGAAGCCCCTCTGAGATCTTCTTCTCACAACTGAAACCTCTAGACACCAATTGCTCCCCATCCCATGCCCGTCTCTTGGCCCCAAGGCACCGTGACAGTAGTCCTCAAGGTGCTCAAGACGCCCAAGTCCCCTGTGTTTGCCACCTTCCAGAAAGCCTTTCCTTTTCCATCTCTCATCCCCCTAACGCTCAAGAAGTTGCCCATCGCAACGCTCCTCCAGGGAGGTTTGTGTAATTTCTCTATCCTGAACGTCGATTTCGGGAAAGATCTGAAGTAGAGGGAGACAAGACGGATGGTCCTGTCGGTAGGGGTTAATCCAGGGCTCTGCGTTGCATTCCTGCCCTGACACAATCCCCACGTGTGACCTCCAGAAGTCTCTTCATCCCTCTCCTACGTAAAATTAAGCCCTTTAAGGCATCGTACTAGTTGAATAGGGACAGAGGATGTAGTTGTGGTCTACACCACGGGTCCTTTTTTCTCCCAACTGCGTTGTGGCCCCTGCGTGGCTCACCACCACCTTCTGATGAGCACCAGCACCTCCACCAAACACCGAGTAAAATCATCCCAGTTTTGAATATATGAAGCATCCAAGGTCGCAGCTGGCCCTGGCACTGACCTCCCCGCCCTCGCCATTTCACATGTGAACAGCACGGTGTCCAGAAGCCTCCCCGCTCATCATTTTTTCACAAGTGTTAGAATATTTGGTACTTTTCTTCACAGCACAATCCTGGACATCCACGGCTGGCCAAAACCCTCCGTTTTCTTTTTCAGAAAATATTTAGCCTTTTGTTGTAGTAAAAAAAAAAAAAAAAAAGTTTCAAACCCATGAAATCAGTACAACCAACTAATAAGACGGGTATTTAAATAAAACCCAAATGCAGTATTGTTCAGGCAACCTCGTATTTTTTAATACATCAGGCTGACAGCATAATAGCAGGCAGGATGAAAGGTGCGACTCGAGGACGGGGTTGGCATCCGCACACCAGGAAAACAGAAGTGCTGCCCCATTTCCTGCGCTTCAGCAGAATATTTCTGATGTCTGGGGCTGCCAGGGACTTAACTCTGAATTAATGATTACACACAATACCCTCCTTTCTCCCCTCCCTGCAGGACAGCGAGGGCCAGCCTCACCGAACGGCTGTGGGCAGGCAGGCACGGGTCACGGGGGATTTAGATATTTCACAGCGTCTTCAAAAATTTAGACACCGCAACCTGAAGGCTTCTGAAAACATCAAGCTTCACATAAAAGTCCTGATATTTCCCTACTCGAGACAACCGCTCGCACCTCAGCCGCGCTGCCTGTTCCACGCTCCTTTTCCAGCACGTAAAATCACAGTTTATTCAGTACAAAGTAACTACAGTATGATAAAAACTATAAGCATATCATTCAAATGCTTTATTGGTCAAATAGATGGATGCTTTTATTAGTCCAACCTTTTTTGTAATGGAGTGCCACTGATGACCCAGTGTTAGCCTCATTCCCTGCTATTAATCACACTTCTAAGAGCTCATTTTGCTTTAAAATCTTAAGAAATTGCTATAATTTAAAGACATGGTGTCTACATAATGGGAAATGCTTCACAGATTGTATCATTCCATATAACACAGAATTTTTATGGCAATGCTGACCACGATACCAAGGTATTACAAAACTTGAATAAAATATTTTATGAAGAAAATCTAATGTAAACTTACTTTTGCATTTGTGGTTTGCCACATCCATAATGTTTTAATCACGGCCTTTTGGGAGTTGCAGTTTTCAACTGTATGTGGCTTACATAGATTAACACTACAAAAACACTCTCTCAACAAATATAAACAAAACAAAACAGAATTAAATAGAAATTAACTAAAATAAAAGGATGGACCATGAGAGAAAGGCTGTTCAAGCTATATTTAAACGATTTAACACGGGGGAATTATCCTTTCATCGACTATATTATCTCTTTTCTGCACAGGGAAAACAGATGATGTTTACTGTGAAAAACTTTCATGGCGAAGTGGAAGCATCTTACGAATTTACCTACACCGAGAATTAAATTAATATAATGATGGTCTTAACCCATATTATTAAAATGTATTTTGCAAAATGTTTTGACAATGTTGACTGCTGCAGGAGGGAAAATACATTTAAGACAATTTCAGCCAAATGCAAAAGCAGAAGCCTTCCATTTTTGAAATGTAAAGCAAAAAGCATCTTTAAACATCTTCTTATGAAAGAAAATGCAGTGCAATTATGTTATATGGCACACACAAAAGCGTCTTCTTTGCCTCAGTTCTCTAACAAGATATTAGTAGCTCCTGGCCTTAGGAATACTATGTGTAAATCACATCATATTCAGAGTGTCTGAATTAATTATAATAGGAGCTGGAGAGAAATGTTAACTTTCCAGGTTGTTGCTAAGGATTAGCCCTTGTTTACAATTCTGTATTTATAGAACACGAAAAATTTGTCAAATGAAGGGCAAAGAGGAATGCAAGAACACAAATTTAGCTTTGATTTTAAAACAAATCAGATCTTGCAACCATTCCCTGAAAAGAAAACCAGTTTTTAATGTGAAGATGCAAATGAGTCTCAGAATATAAAAATGTTTTATAATTCTTTGCATTCAACACTACTAGATGTTATTTAAAGAATTTATGTTAACATTTCTCATCCTCACAGAGCAAGTCCAAGATGCTGCAAACAGCATCTATTTAAAATGGATCGCGTTTCTATGGGGCGCTGGGTAGCTGAGGAGGCTGAAGCAGAAGGCAGCACTGGGTTTGGCCCCCGGGCAGCAGATTCGTAGGGGTTCACGGACTACTCCAAAGGGGTTCAAGACAGCATGCTAGGGGGAACAAGCCCCTTGCCTTCAATAGGCTTAACGCTGGCTACATGGAGGTCCGCCATCTCCATCCAGCGGGCAAGTCACGAACCTCAAAACCATCGGAAAAGACACGTTGACCCCCAGATGGGATGTGAACAAGCCACCTTTTAAGAAGGGCACTCGGGAGCCCAAGAAAGGTCCACCATGCAAAACATGGCATTTCTGGAGAGCAATGCAAGGATGGACGGCTCAAGGCTCAAAGTCCATGGGAAGGGTCGCAGCGAGCAGTGTGCCAAAGCTTTGCAGGGACTTGCAGATCTTGGGCACCTTGGCAAAACTAGCAAGGGAAGTTTTTACTGCTGTCGTCACTGTTCGGAGGATAAAGAAAGCCCTTCGGCCTCCAGCACTTTCATTTCTTTTAGCAAACAAAGGCACACCCACTACAATTAAGCTGCAAAACCATTTTCATTAGGACTCCTTGTTTTCACACACTTGAAGCCTTCTCAGACCTGCAGTCCCTCTCGTGCTCCCATCAGTGTGCGCCTGTGTGTGGAAAACTAAGCAAGGGCTCTTTAGTGGTTTCAGTTTATGGAGAAGCAAATGGAAAAATGCATTTTCCCATTTAAAAAAAAAAAAAAAACAAACAAACAAAAACGTAACCACCAACTTCTAAGCAGGGTGACTTGCAAAAATGCTGAGCACCCACAACTGAGAGCATCTAACCCCCCTCAAGAATCAGGCCCACAACACAATAAGAAAAATGCACTTAGCTAAGCTTTTGTGGAAACATATACGGTCTCCTTGCCTTGCCCTGACCAAGGGCTGTGGCTATCAGATTACGGCTAGGACAGCACGATGCAGAAGAGAAACCATACGTGCGCCTGTGAACACTGGTGCGCGAGCTAACACACACCCCCACCCCCTGAAAGTACCCAATATACCGGTTTAGCATCAGCCAGAACAGAACAAGCGGTACAGAAGAGGTGCTTTCCTCCCCGGTTTTGTCTTGATGTTTCCTTTCCCAGGAACAGCTCCAGCCTGGGTCCAGA
>VZSZ01011752.1:760322-762822 GCA_013398815.1 Ibidorhyncha struthersii
CACCTCAAAATTTCATCCTGTGCCTGAGAAAACTCCCTAAAAAAGCTCAGTCGGAACTGATTTGTTTCTACTCACCAGAAAAAAAGCACATATGCCTACTTTTGAGTCAGGATGCAGAAAGCCAAGCTCTTCACCCCTCTTCTGCATTCACCCGTGGCTGAAGAGCAATGCCCATCTCTGAGCCACCAGCAGAGATGGCTGGGAGGGCGAGAGGCAACAACAGAGAGGAAGAACGGGACACCAAATAAGCCTCTCCAGCTTGCCTCGGCCAACAACAGCGGGCAATGGCGGGCACTCCTGTGGTTGCCCATACCTTTCCCATGCATGATGCCAAGGCAACAGAGAACCTCCCTACAAACAGTGCTGTAGCTCCACGACCTCTCCAAAACAAGCTGTTCGGCCTTGGACTGGAAGGGTCCATCACCGGCGAGCTCGGCAGAGGTTGCTCCGTGCTTCTGGAAACGGCCTTTCTGGTGCTGAATCCCCAGCAGCATGCGGGGCTGTTTACAACCAGCGGTGTGTGTTTAATGTTCAAAATCTGCACCGAAGACAGTATTTGAACATCTCCAGCCACATGCAGGTGCATCGTCACACAGATGTGCTGGCTCCTGAACGCTGTAGAGCTAAGGCATGTGGCTTCCTGCTCCAAGGGCTTGTGAAAGAGAAGGGATACACTCTATTTAAATACAGTCTATTCAAGACAAGGCTATTCAATGTCAGGATGTGCCGTAAGAGGGTAATTTGCACCCTAAACTGTGTCGTAGGACACCGCAGTCACAGACTGTATGATCTCTTCCTTTGGATTAAAACTGTTTGCACAAGTCAAAGCAGAACAAGGAGAGTAACAAAACATACAGTGTATTTTGTTCTACGCTGCAGCCACATATTTCAACTGCCGCAGCCGAAGTCTTAGAATAAACACAGCTTTAGAAGAAAATAGCTAGAATAAAGAGCTTCTGGAAAGTTCCTGCTGATTATGCATGCAAGAATTCTGCTACTGCTTCCTCCCATCATCTGAAAAATAAACCAAACACCCAACTTCCACAACTATCTACAAAAGTGCTATTTTTCTGAAACATGTTACAATACTATCTGTGGTCTGCAAGTTGTAATGAATGCATCTTGTTTTGTAAAATACACAGAGGAGCTCAATTAAATGAACAACTGTAAAGGAAATAGAGCTGATAAAGGAATTAATGCTCCGTGTGCCAGATCATAACATAACATCTAGGATAACAAAACCATGTCAAACACGCAACCGCCAAAGACTTAAAAAAATGAAATAAAAAAGTGAAACCCTAAAATATTTCAAGCCTGCAAAATTAAGCTGTGGAAAACTTATTTTATAGAATGGAGAGGGGAGCACGGGCAGCAGCAAAGGCATCTCTGGTTGCTGTTGCTTCAATATTTATTAAATACACAGAAACGGAACATTTTACAAACAATCACCTGCTCCGCTGGTGATCTGCTCCTTTCTCATTGCCCAACCCGTATTTTTTCCCAAAACCACGCTAAGCCCATTCCCTATCTGCCAAGGCATGGCTGAAATTATTTCACAAGTCTGAGTTTGCATCTCGGTCTCCTTTTTTTCCTCCCCCCTGCCTTCCTTGCCGTGTGCCGGCGCCTCTCGGGCTGCCCACACGCTGGAAGGGAGCCGCCAGCCCCGGTGCCTGCTCAGGCTGTCGGCACACACGACACCGGTGGGAGCACAGATTAGAGCTCCGCCGGAAGGGAGACATTGAGGGTTCTGCAAAACCTCGCACATCGGCTTTTCTCCTTTCGCAGTTGGCGTGTGAACTTGTAACTCGGAAATTGCAAGTTCCCACCAATTTTTTGGCAACTCGAATGTAATTTTTAGGAAAACGTAGTATGCAGCTTCTGGCACACGGCACTACGTGCTAAGACTTTTCAGACAAAATATGCAAAGGTGATGGTCTCACAAGCCTTTAAGGGCTTGCTGGATGAAACGTGGGTTTGGAAGACAAGAGTACAAAATTCTGACTCCAACAAGCAGTAATAAAAATCTGCGTTCAAACAGCTCCACAGACACTTACAAAATGGGCATAGTATCTACATATGGAACAGCTAAGGCGATGTGATGTACCCACGGTTACACACCATACAGCAAACTGGGCATCCAGAGATATCTAAAACGGTCCTTCTCATATACTTTTGACTTAAAAGGCAAGAATATAGGCACTTTTTGGCAGCCTTGAACATCAGTATACTCGGGGGAGAGGGGGGAGGAAAATACTTTAAATTACAGAGATGCTAATCTCCCCCTTTTGATGTGTCCAGCTATGAGTCAAGTTGCTTTGGCAAAACATCTGGCCTGAGCCGTGGGCCTTGCGAGCAGCGTGAGAAGCCCTTGGTCGGGCTGCAGCCTCACTGTGTCAACGCAACAAACGCCCGTGCTTCCCCCACTCCTCCGGCCATGGACTGCCTGTGGGTTGCATGTACCTCTTCCTATCGCCTTGCCACTGGGAAAGGCTACTGGCAT
>VZSZ01011752.1:767822-776032 GCA_013398815.1 Ibidorhyncha struthersii
CACGAGTTAATTAGGGCTTACAAGAGCTTTATAAAGTAGATGAGCTGTTACTACCAGAGCTCGTAGGACACAGAGAGGCTAAGGCCCCCATTCACCGGAGAGTTTAACACATGGATGGGTGTGATGGGGCCAAGCGTGTATTGAAGCATTTACTGGTCGCTGGCTAACGTACCTGGAAAAGTCGGGGAGGAGGTGGGATAAGGAGCCCGTGCCCCTTGCCATGCCTCTGAGTCACTCGCCCACCCACGGGAAGGGAAGAGGATGGGGAAGCTATTTTCAGCCCAAGTATCTGGAGCTTATAAACAGCCGCTGAAACACAATGCCTTATCAACCAGGTGAGAGCCAATGCCCACTGACATTCCCACTCCTCGGAAGAACTCAGCCACGAGATTTTATTATTGTCATTATTATTATTATTATTATTATTGAGTGGAGTATTTACATGTTTGACTCTAAACAGGCTTCAGCATTTCTGCAAGGGGACCAAACACATGACCCCGCGATCCTGAAGAGCGATGGGATCAGCCCAGCTGCCCTCGCCCTTCCTCTGGAGAGGCATCTGTGGCAAGGCAGGCACACCGCAGGGAATGGGTTTAGGAGGGACAGACGCTTACAAATACAGTATTTTCTCCAAGCAATCCGAAAGGAAGAAGACGGCTACGACAAAAAGGTCGAGGAAGAGGAGAAGTGCCCAGGCAAGACCCAGCGAGGGGAAGCAAGGATGAGTGGAGCCTGCAGAAGGGTTCGCGTTGCCTTTGAAGAGAAATATTCACGCTGTCAGGTAAAACTGAGAATCTAACCCGTGGGAGGACAGAAGATGCTACCTTGAAGAATCTGACTATTACAGGATTAACAGCTACAATCCCTCCCCTCTGAGGACACCGAATGCCAAAATCTGGCCTGAGGGTTTTAGGTGGTGAGGTTTGTCCAGGCGTGTCGGTAGGAACTCTACAACATACAGAGGAGAATACTGTCCAAACCTGCATTATCTAAACATAGGTGTTGTTAAAATATTAAATATTTCTTTTAGGGGGAAAAAAAAAAAAATAACACAGAGGAATACGAAGCCAAAATACACACATTTCTTTTGGGAGTAAAACGTGCCCCTCAAACACTTCAATTCTACTGTACAATATATTTATACCATGTTTAAAAAACATTTGTCAAGCATATAAAAAACCCCAGAAGTTCACTGTCACACAGCTTAATTCTCTATATTCTGCCTACATGCATACATAGGGCCAGTTTGTTAGGGGGTGGAGGTGTGTAGCAAAGCACAATCTAGCGAGACATGACACCATAACGGTGAACAATAAAAGCAAGCGCAGCATATGTGCTGGACATTTGGTGAAAATAACCCAGCTACAGCTCCGACTTGGGTAAATTTTCCTGTGCAGAAGTTGGTAATTCAGTTTCTGCTGTGATTCAGATCGGCCAACAACCAGGTTGTTCGCAACCCCTCTAACTATTATTTATTTGGGAATTCAGAGGTTCTAGGAAATACACCTTTGCTTTTCAACTCTTCTTCTATAGAGCCAAACCAGCTGAAATCTGGGGGTTTTCTTCTTTTCTTTTCTTTTCTTCTCTTAATATTAAGGCTTTTTCTCCATCTAGCTGCTAAGATTCTCCCTGGCTGTAAGATCTGAAATGGTAGCAATAATTATATTTCCTATTTTATTACTCGTAATTGCCCCTTTGATCAGAATCCTATGCCGTTTAACCACATTTATATGGTCATCCTGCACATGGGTTCTAAATACAGAACGAGTCATTTTCCAAGGGAAAACTACAGGAGCTGGGTTTCCCTTCCCTGCACGCACATGGAATCCCATACATTTGGCACTAATTTAGCTTATTATCATTTCATTCTTCCTTTTTACATTTGTTTCACTGTAAAAGCAATGTAAAGCTCCCCGTTCGCTGGGAAAGACTGTTCATTCCTTCGTATTGGCTTCCTTCAGCCAGCCTGCAGCGCGTCCACCAGACTCAATCCTGTCTTTGCAATAGGAGACACCACCAAACACAAGAAATACCCCACAGCTGGAAGAGCTGAACTATGGGTCTCTAAGCTTTGCTGAACATACACTGCAAGCCGTACCTCAGCATGAGGCCCAGGAAACTTTTTATACATAGCCTTCTTGTTCCTCCCAAAGTCCAAGGGTAAATTCTGTTTGCAAAGAAGCAGGCCAGTCTCCCCAGCTGGCAGACTGCCTCCAGGTCCGTCTCTCTCATGCGCGCATCCCTGCAAGGAGGACAAGACTGGTTGCCCACCTCTGCCAGCTCTGGCCTTGGCCACCAAGCACGCACTTGTTGGAGCCACATCAAGAAACTCTCCTTGCTTGTGGCTGGCCTTTGCACGCCGTATCCCCGCAGCAGAAGAGCCCAGGGCCAGAGACACTGCCCTTCACCCGTGCAAAGCAGAAGAACATTGCCTGGGACCATGTGGTTGTTAATAATGGTAAAACCCCGACAAACTTCAGAGGACTCAAACAGAGCTGCTTTTGATTTAGGCCGTGCACCTCAGTGCAGCATTTGTTTCAGTCAGCTTCCTTGAAGTGATGATCTCAGGAAACTACACAAGCGCCCCAGCTCAAGAATCTGCAGTTCTTTGGAAAAAGAACAGTGTCTTTTGAAAGGCCGTCCTTAGGGTAAGTGTTTTATTTGGAGAAGAAGCCAACACGAAGCCAAACTGAACACAACCAGAGCTGAAGACTCGCACCTGAAGCAGGCATACGTCATGGGGAAGAGCCGGTGACCACGCCGTGTGCGCGCACCTACACCGCTGCTCCGTATAGTCCCCAGGTGGTACAGGGATAACGAGCAAAGGAAGGGGCTGAGCACGTGGTTTATCCCAGGTCCTTTTACTGATGGCTTTGCTTGATAGACCTCACTCTCCTGCTTGAAGCATGTTTGTTCAATGCGATTTCATCACCCTGCTTTGTCCGTGCAGGCAGTTTAGACAGACATTCATATTCTCCAGTCACAGGAAAAACTGCTGCTGGAAGAGGACACGTGCAGCCAAAAGAACTAAAGGCTTTATAGATTAAAGAAACCCTCGCAGCTACTTAACTTGCACTGTTTTATTTTGTGTACACTCAGGACCAGTAGCAACAGGCAGACTCACCTGGACTTCCAACACATCACCCTTTCCAGGATGTTCTCCAGGTGAGCCAGCTGCCTGCCACGGGGAACTGCTAGGAGGATCTCTCATGCTGGAAGACCAAAGCATCTGTGGATACTTTCCACGGTTTCCCATCAGAGATACCTGTCCACCACGTACAGCCACAAAAAGATGTCTTTACAAATAGGAACAATCTGACAAGCACGGCAACAGGGAATCTTCACACTCCAAAACTTGCAGTCCCCTAGGTTCAGTCAGGCTTGGAAGGGCAGCGGCTTGGCCCTTGGGTAATTTCAGCGACCGACAACTGTCTCCCTTAGCTATTGGTAAATACGAATTCCTAGAGCTTTGTCTCTGGATACCAATAAGAGCCTCTATGCTGAAAAGCATTACAGAGATAGAGATCAGAGGTCTGTTTTTGTTTCTGCGTCTTGACGCTCATGACTTTGATGGGGTAAGTATATTAGCATATGATAAATTACTCTTTAATCTGTTGTACTTATAATTCTAGAGAGAGGTTCAGTGGCTTTGCTCTCAACCAGAAGTATTTCTATGAAGAAACGCTTGTTTGCTGGAAAAGGGCAATAGCAAAGGTGTTTGTAAACAAAGCTGTAAAAGGAGAGGTCCATCTCCCATGAAGCTCGAAACTCCCCGAAACAACTTTCTGCAGAGAGCTAACATTAACCCGCGTGAAGAACTTCTTCGAAACCAGCAATCCTGAATTACACAGAAACGCTGAAACAGGGCTGCGCAGTACATCACCTGAATTGGTATCACTTTCAATTTCCCACCTGATTGGGTTGAAAAGGTTCATGGGTTGGAAAGTGTAGAAGGAGAAACTTACTGAAAATTGCAATCCGGGATCAGATTAAAGAGGGAGGATGATACAGGGAAAATCTTCTTCATAAACAAGTTTCTTTACCCAAAAGGTCCCGCTAGGGGAGGAAGGATATGTGTTTCGTTAGGACAAAGAGGGTAAGAAAAACCATGCCTGAAACCTCCTTTGTGACGACAGCCCTTACAACACAGCTTCTTTAAGGGCAACGTATTGAAACCGCTTTGGAAGAAATATTTTTATCCATCAAGAAGATTAACGCTGAAGTTTCTGCACAGTACACTGTATTGTCGTTACATCCATAAAACACTAAAAAGCAGCAACAGAGATTCTCTTACCCCACCTCTCAGTCCATCCTACCTTCATCTGTCTGCCTGGGCCAGAAATCTCGCCGTGACCCAAGAGAGAGATGCTCAGCATACTCATTCCTACAGAAACTGAAAACACAACACCTTTGCAGCTTATGATATCCTAAAGCAACACATACGTTCTCTTTAGAAGAGAAAGAAAAGGCTGAACCATAGGGATGCTGCTAAAATAGGTAACGACAAGAACTCTTTTTTCATGAACTTTAAAGGCTGAAATTTTCCAACATTATACGAGAGAATTTCTGACCCTCCAGAGTTCCTGGGGAGAGCTTGGTCTGCATCGCCCTATGCTGTGAGAAACCCTTTCTCTCCCTGTGCCCTTGGGTGGAGCCAGCTTATACCCGGTTTCATCAGCAACCTGAGTAGCTCCAGGCTCTGAGCACAAAGGGCAAGGGAACGGCTCCTGGGTTTTGTCTCCCATGTACACTCATGGACGAGCCCCACGTCTAGGCTGGCCGCCTCAGAGAAGGAACCAGGGAAGCCTTTCCTTTTCTGGGCACGTTTTGCTTCAGAGGTGGACCCCAAGGTTTGACCTTGTCCACCCCGAAGAACCTGCTGCCATACGTCACCATCTCAACTCTTGTGTTACGGGTAAAAAGCAAGGGCTCTGCGAAAGCCAAGAACCACGCTGCGCTCTGTGCTTGTACTTGTCTCCACGGATACTCCTCCTCGGCCCGGCCACGCGTAGAAGAGGTTAAACTAGAACTGAAACCCTGTGCGCTAGCATAGCTGGTGGCCAGAGCAGTAGGTTTGTTGGGAATGGTTACCGTGGTTTTGACCCAGAAATGGGGGGTACAGATTCAGCGGGGCGGTTAGATCGCCATCAGGCAGCGCTTTGCTGCAGCACGGCCACAGCCGTGTGCATGGTCAGGCTACCACGGAACGGCTGCTGGAAAACAACATGGCATGTGAGAAATGCAGAACTGAGACCAACCGTAGGCGAGAACCATAAAAACTGAACTCTCAATTAAATGCTGGACAGTTGGTAAACAGCGGACCCTCCCATTTGTTTGCTGCGTACCGTAGAGGGGTGGAGGCAGGGGTGACGTGCGAGCTTTGCAAATCGGCAGTTTTTACACTATTCACCCAGGAAGTTATTAACTTGCATGTTTGTGGGCAACTGCACAAGCTATTTTTGGTCATGGGACCCTGTGTAAGGAAAGGATTGCAAGGTTTTAATAATGATCTTTAGTTAACTCGGTTACCCACACAACAATGGCTTTCTGAGAGGCCAACTGCTGCTAAAAACTTGAGACAGGCTTTACTTCCAGAGGTATTAAACTATGAAAATATCTAACCATAATAGTAAGCAGCTATAAAAAGAGCCCTGTTTATTTCACATGATTTCTTTGTATGCCACAGTGTTATGAGAATACTTTAGCTCAATGACAACATGGTAAATTGGAAAAGATTAACCATTTAAGTCAGGACTTACGCAGTTCATTTTTTCTTGATTTTGGTGACTTCGTACTTTCGAAACCCAGGTTTTCACTGGTACTGGCAGGCAAATGCCTTTTTTCAAAGTTTAAATTAAAATTAACCCGATATTAAGTTCAACTCACGCAGGGGCCACGAGAGGAGAAATCGGGGATTAAACAGAACGAAAAAAGGCCAATAATGCAGACTTCAATTCTGCGTCGCTGTACGTCACGTAGGTAGATTTGGAGCCCGCATACCCTGTCTGAGCAATAATCTGGTACCTCCCACCTCTACAATATTGTAAACTGTATCCGATAACTCTTCTGCAACAGTGGGGCATCACAGAAGATCCTACAGGGAAGGTCGAACCCTCTGCATTACACCATAGGGCTCTGACAGCGTTCCGGCTTAATCCTGAAAAACACCGTAAAGCCCTACCGAACCCCTTCCACTGCCAGGGTACACCAAGAAGAAGGGGGGAGAAATAAAGATTGCATTTGTTTCTGGGAAGACCTGCACCGCTCCATGGAGAGGACACTTCCACCCTTGTTAATCCCAGCTTCTTAAAGCAACACTCAGTAAGATAATGAATCCTTTAAATGTTACATCTTGTGTCTTGCATTATTGTGGTGCAGCAACTCTCCACATCAAACAGTCATCAGCACTATTACAAAGTGGGCTTATAAGAGACCGGCTGAAAAGGCGCTGTGTGAAAAGAAGTGGAAAATTAAAGCTGAAGCAGTCGAAGAAAGGGCTTAATTTACTGGCATGTACAGTATGCAAATGAGATTACTCTCAGCTTAACTGCATCATTTATGTCCATAATAACGGCATCATCATTACAGGGCTCAAATTAAATTACACCATAATTAGCATATCAAAGTGATTGGTTAAAGTTTAAAACAAATACCCAATTTTGTTAATGAACAGCTGTAATTGTCATGTACACTTCAATGAAAACTCCCTAAACAAATATATGTTTTAGAACAGAGAAAGATTTTAAAGCAGACAGGTCTGCAGCAGAGGTAAATTGCCTAAAAAAGAATGACACAGACTATTCTATTAATGTTAATATATGCTCGTCATTTTCAGGTAATAAAACATTCTATCAAAACAAGCCTTCGCTTCGTATTTTTTTGCCGCTCCGACTCTTCCGCCGCACCGGCGAGTGTCAGAGGGGAGAGGTGCCGGCCGTGCCCAGCCTGCCCCACGCACGGGACACGCACGGCACCACGGCCCCCACCCACCCACCCCTGGAGAGGGCGAGACACGAGCAAGAAGAAGACGACGACGAAGGCGAAGATGATGTCTTGCTACCTCTACCCTGTAGACCAGGCCTGGAGTAAGGCTGATGACATGATAACACATTAGGCAGCCTACAATTCAATTTACTCTCATCTAATCATACCTACGCAGCAGTTTCAGAGGTGGAACTGCACCGGAGAAGTTTTTTGCTGTTCTCGTCTCATTAAAATAAATCGGGAGGTGGTACCGGTGGGTTTGTCACTGTCAGCCTGACAGCCAGCAACACATTTCCAAAGATCCGCCGCTGCAAACGTACGCAGTAAATATACAGTTAAAACACTCCTCGGGCAGAATGAGGTTTAAGACGGGAGCAAGCCGGCTCCGCCGTGCTGTAACGGTACAGGTGAGCTCCAGCACGCTCGGGGCCGGGAGGAACCGTAAGGGTGGCAGGCCAGAGGAGCCCGGTGCCACCTTGCACGCGCAGGGTAAAACAATCCCTCCGCGTCCCCCAAAATGTTTACACTGATATATTTGATTATGTATTACCCAATATTATAGGAAGCGACATGGGGAAGTGTATTTTGTGCTAAAATTGGGAATGCACTTTCAAATATACTTAACAAGGAAATTGAATGTCTTATTAAATCCGTATTATCAAAACACTGTTCAAAAATTTAAAGAAAGTAGCTTTTCATTTTATTCATCGAGGAATCCATTAAAGCCTAAGCTCTGAAGTAGTATGTAAATTATGTGCCTTTCAAGGTAGAGCTAGGGCAAATTCACTCCATCAACTAATGATGAACCTCATTATGTGCAGGGAGTATTCATAATGAGGAAACAAGCCACCCGCCATTCCATGTTCTAACATAAATCCCTGTAAAATGTGAATATCTCCACGTCTAATTAAAGGCTACTAATTCCTATCATCCTCTACACGGCCCAAAAAGCAAAAACTAGAAATGTGTTTAAAAAGACACCTTTTGACTTTACAAAACACATTTATTTGTGTTTGTTCAGCACTAGTGAGTTGCAATGTATTTTTTAAAGAAAACTCCATCACAGTTTTATAGGATAAAAGTTTGGGGGCATAAAAGTTTATTTACATTCTCTGACTTGGTCTTACATTTTAAAAAGAGCTTCTGATTAGCACAGGTCAGGCTGCACAGCTCAACAGAAAAATAAATAAAAGCCAGAGAAAAGAAATCTTCAGGAATACGTAAAA
>VZSZ01011752.1:778133-807549 GCA_013398815.1 Ibidorhyncha struthersii
CATTTCCGAGCCCCACGGCAGAACAGGGCGTGAGTGGGGATGGGGAGGAGAGGCGTTAAAATTGCGATTTTGAAAGCGAGAGGCAAGTAGATTTGAAAAGTCCAGTGGCGTTTTACACAATCGCAGCGAACTGGTGGGATGAGCTAAGTTGTGCAAACCCCTGCAAGTCTGCTGGCTTTAAAGCTTTAAAATCGCTAGTTTTACAGGATAAAGCACTTTAAGCAAATTGTAAAATGCAGGTGTCAAGTTATTCAGTTTAATCAGAAACAGAGCTCAGAGCAGTCGCCATGCAAAGGTTCCCCCTACCAGCACGGTTGAGAGAAAAGTTCTGCAGTAGGAAAACACTTTAAGTCGAAGAATATTATTTTAATACCTCGGTTCCACGTCTTAAGCAAATTACCAAGAACAACAAGTGTAGCATCCTCTCGCAGCGAGGGATGAGGCAGCTGCTGGCGAGCGCTGCGTGCCGAGGCTCAGCACTAGCAGCCAGCCTGCGAGGGAATTACAGCTCCAAGATGGAACGAGTTTGCGCGTGGTGGTGACGGCGGATGGGGGCAGCTCCCTGGTGCCACAGTCCAACACAAGCTGTCAGACCGTTTGCACCACCGGTTAGCATCCTCCGCCGCTCAACGGCCAGCAAAATGGAGCACTCCTCTGGAAAGGGCTGACAAAAGAGATCGCGGATGCTCTCTGCCTGTACCAGGCACCGGCGTGATAAGATACGCCGCAAGGAGAGGTTTAAGGTAGATGGGCAAACAAAGTTGCTATGAGATCACGCGCCTAATTTAGAACAAAGGCAACGTTTCTCTGACAAATATGATGCACACTTACCCTGCCAAATTCGCTTGTATTCGGCTAATCCGCAGCAATCAGAACATCAGTGTTGACATCTAATGGTACCTACAAGCATCCCTCTCTGCCTTTCCACGTGGCACAAGCCTGCTCCATTAACACACTTTAAATTTTCCAACCATCTTGTTTAACCTAAACATCTATAAAATTACACAGCCCGTTCCTTCTCTATGTCGCGTGCAACCTCCCCCAACAAAAATAAAAAAGTTAACACGCCGATATCAAAATCAATAAATCACACGACCAAGTTGCAGTTCAAAAGTTCAAAGACATGATGGCCAGTTCACTACGTCGCAGCACTCAACCAATAATAACTTGACTCCATCACTCCTCATAGTATAGACAATTTCATAGCATCATTTTCATTAGCCTGTCTCACTGAAAATTGCTAGCTATTTATGTATACGCTAAAATAAATTAGCCATTTCATCGAGCACTGTGATTCTTATAAAATACATTAACACAATACTCAATTTTCCAGTTGGAGTAAATAAATAAATCAATAAATTCAATACAGAGTAATTTTTATTTTTTTTTATTGTGGAGCTTCAGCTCTCAGCATAAGTGTTTTTATTGGGTTTATTTGTTTCAATAAAAATTGAAATGGGCCAGTGATCTTAGCAGTAAGATCTGGGGGAAAAAAACAACCCAGCCCTATCTAATATTAAGTACACTGTGCAGTTCAGCCAACTGGTAATACATAATTTTTGGTCAAAAATCATTTTCATTACAGTTATTAAGCAGCCGCTTGATTTTGAAGGGAACCTTCATGAAGAGAGGCGGCGCTCTGCAGCCCAGCGAGAAGCCCCTGGGCTCCCCAGGGAGGGGGTTCAGGTCCTGCTGAGCCCACTGCTGGGCTGGGGGCAACCCCGTACCTGCTTTGGTACTTCCGCCGAGAAAGCGGGTGTGGAAAAGCCACCAGCATTCATCTTCACTATTTTTAAGCACTCACAGAACATCATACTCAGCATGGCTGAGGGTAGGGACATTTGACATCAGAGAGATAGCAGGAGGGGAGGATGGAGGAACGTGGGAGAAGAGTTCACGGACACCCCAAGAACTTGATCCTTCAAGTGGGGTGTTGTCTCTGGCTCTTTAAGTCTGTAAGACATGGCCAGTAGGTTTTATGGCTCAGCAGATCACGGGTGATTTGGCGATGACATCCTGCGGTGCAGCTTAGCGCATCCTTTGGGGACCTCCTATGTGGGTTACGAGGGCTCACGCTCTACAGAAGCACCTTACCGCGTTAGCACTCCCCCTGCCTTGGGTACAACACGCATCGCGTCAGGGGCTGGGCAACAGGGCGATTCAGAATTTGGCCCAGCAAAATGCTCCCAAGTGGACAAGAACCCGGATCGCCTCGGTCCTCCTGCTACCGTAACCTCGGACCGACAGAGGCAACCCACCAACCCCTCCAAAATTCTCACCATCCCGGTAACGCAAGCGCTTCTCTGTAAGTCTAACCCTTCCAGCACAAACCCCAGGCTTTCCCTGCTCTGTGATGAGGACAAGAGCCTATAAGGAACCAGGAAGAAAATAAAATATACCCCTTGTGACATAAATAGGTGTTGAATCCAGTCTTAGTAGTGAAAAAAACAAATGTATTAACTAATACATACCATTTAAGCTCATAATGGTTTTAACATAATTCCTTTAAAAAGGCTGCACGTGAATAGCACAGTTTGTAAACTGCTTGGTGGTAACAGGAGGGTACTTTTTGTTCATATTCACTCTTTAACCTAATCAGAGGAAAAGTAAATATCAGGTCTCAAATTTAATGACTGACTATAAATAAAGCTTTTACGCAAAATGCACAGTTTGCAAAGATAACGATTTTAAGTATGATGTCACCAGTGACCTACTGAACTACATGGCACATGTCAGACAGACGTCTGTTTCTTAAATTGCAGTAATAAATTAGTAGCCACAGAATGCGTTCTGTCAAGAAAACGTAAAGCTTTCCTATCCGGATAAAAGTTTGATGGCTCTTTCAGTTTAGGTGGGTGAGTTAAGATCACTATTGACGGGGGGGATCGCCGGCAGGGCCGGCTGCTCCGTGTTGTAAATACTGCACGCTCTCAAACGGAGGGTCCTCGGCCACGGCCACGCAGAGGCCACCGCACTGCTGAGCCTCGCTGCGTTAGCACGAAAACACCGGCTGCAAAGCCAAGGCTGCGGCTGCAACTTCCCACGGCGGCTTTTGCTAGTGTCCACAAAATTCCTTCTCCTCTACCGCTGCAGATCAGCCTTCTGACCTGACCGTGCAATAAGGCCGGCAGGAGGAGGAGGAAGCACTTCTTCCATACCTTCAAGGTGTCGTGGAGCCAAACCAAAGGACTTCATGCTCGCTCGGGAGCGACCAGCAAGGCGCATCCCACCTGTGCGCAAGAGAAGAGCTTCTCCTTCATCCTTCTCCAACACCCGTGCAATACTACTTCACCCCAGCACGGTCCCAGCCTCTGACACACACAGAAGGCTTTCTCAAACTTTACGCTGCTTAAAGTGTTAGTATTTTATCATGAGATACATGCATACTTGTACAGAGCCTCCCGGCACTGTGCAGGCCTGTGCACACATACAGTATCCTATAGGGGTGACCCCTAACGCCACCCAAGCTACCATGTCCCATCTTAATTGCCTTGGTTTCAGTTACTAGTGAATTCACCAAATTTTACTCATTTGCACAGAACTCCTCCTTGCTGAGCGTTCTGCCACAGGCCAAATTCTGGCAAAAAGCTTAATCCCAAACTCCCGAGATACTCCTGAAAACAGAGACAGGGAACATCACTGATCTACCACGGTGAGCAATCCTGACCGCCTCTTCTTCGAGATGCCACCGAGCTCCCACGCGTTGAAGCACAGACGTGAAAACAAGCAGGTGAAAGACTTCAGTGGGACGTAGTTGGGTGGCACCATTCCCCACCTACTGCCACCTCCTCCTCCTCTCTCACCCCCAGCCGGCAGGCAGGGGTAAGGGAAGCCACCTGATTTGAATAGAGAGGAGACATGGCCAGCTCAGGAAGCAGGAAAACGAGCAGACAGGGACAAGGAGGCCAGAGAGAAACAAACCATAACTGCCTGAGCGTGTCTCCTATCTCATGGCGGGGGCCACATGCATTTTTTTTTGTCCATTACAGAGGAACTAGAGGGTTTAGTCCAGTTTGGGACATTTTTGGAGACCTGTATGTTGGCCAATGAGAGATCAAGTTGTGCAGGTACATCCAAAGCAAAATCCCTGACTTCAGTGTGACCTCCCTCCCCATTTCCATATTTTAGCTCCAAAACATGGAAGAAACCTAAGGCTGCTTGGCTAAGCGTTGTTAAGTGTTCTCACACAGCCAGGCAGCATCTATGTCTCTAATCCTTTTCTGAGAAACAGCTGCAAGGTCTTAGTGGAAAGTTCTGGACATAGAAAACTTCAGTCCAACTGGGTTGGCATTTAGTTGTATTGGGAACAACAGGGCTTTTCAACAGGAGGTGTGGGTCACTCTACTCCAAAAAAAAAAAAAAGACTTCTAAATAGGAACACTATCACAACATCAGCCTCTCCCTTTGTCTCAGTAGAGAAAGTAGAAATTACTTTTTTGGTTTTAATGCAATTTTGTTGGTTTCCCATGAAACATCAACTTTGTTTTCTCATCTATTATCCTATGCACAGAACTGGTAAAAAGCTTTACGAAAAAAAAAAACCAATATGCAATAAAAGTATGTAACGAGTCCCATACAGGAGGGAATAATTTATCGCTAAGGCTTTCCACATCTGACTAATGGGTCCATGCCCTTCAGCAAACAAAGGCATATTGCCTTTTCCTCCTTCCAGCCTCTCTAAAAAACAAAACCCAAAGGCAGCCCCCCCCTGCCCCCGTTGCCTCAGCTGACCTGCCCGCTCCCCATGAGGATGCAGGCAACGCCTCGAGCGCAGCAGAACGGTCCTTCCAAATCCGACGTGTCCCACCCGGGAGGGGACGGGCACAGCCCCGCGGCGCTGCCGGGCCGTGCAGAGGCTCACTGCTCCAACGCTCACAAAGATTTCTCGCCGGGCAGAGCTCTGAAGGAGCTTGAGCTTATGATAAGCAACGGCATACTTAACAGTTACATATTACTGTTCATGATAATGCAATATTTCATTTGGGTGATTTAGAAGTCCCTCTTGACCAACTTACAGTGAGACACCAAACGCTTCATCAATCACAACCATTTTTATTCACAATCCAGTGCAAAAACTACAGGGAGAGTTGAATTTTCAGCAACTCATTGGGGAGGGTATTGCTACTAGCACTGAAAATCCTCCTATCTCACCAATTTTTATGTTAGATTCAAATATATTTTCTTTCTAAGCAGCATTCCATTTCCCTGCCTCTCTCTGCCGCGTTTCTTATCGTGGCAGGGTGAAAGAGTATCCAATTTAATATCTGTTTTGCAGGACAGGAGATTTTTTTCATATCTTATGCACTAAGGAAAGCTGCAGGGGATGGCTTAGCAGGCTGAGCATCAGGTTTTAAATACCTAGACTCCCTGGAACCACAGATCCCATCAGGTCGACTGAGCCCTTCATGTTTCTGGGGTAGATAAATTAAGTGTCATGCTGTTTACTTTGTCGGGATCTTTCCGATGAGACCTCTGCGATAAAGGTCCTGTCTGTTCTGCATGGAGCTGAAGGTTAAAGTCTCGTGGTTAAGGCGTAGCACCGGGTGCCACCTTGATCTCACTAACACTAACGGCAATTCTGCCATTTCTGTTGAGAGAGACATTCCAGGGATCTGCTCCCAAAACTTGCTGCAACGTTACTGGATGACTGAAAATTATTCAACAGCTTATCTGCCTCAGTTTTGGTGACTGTTAAAGGGAAAAAAATACATATACACCTCCCAGATGTTTAATTCATAAGTTATACAAAACTGTCAGATCTACGGATGACAGAAGAGAGATATTCATCATTTTTACAGCCTGATTTCTGTGGTTGGAGGTAACCCTACGTTTCTGCAAAGTCATACCCTCTTCCCATTCCTCTGCACTGCACAGAAGCAGTGGCCGAGCCCACAGACATTAAAGGTTTGCAACAGAAGCCTTTTAGAAAGAAATCGCTGGAGAGAAGTAGTGTGAAATAATCACAAAAGACAAACTGTTAATAATCACAAAAGTCACAGTTTCAATGGACACGTGCAGAGGCATCCACCCATATTCACGCACACAAACCTTCTCAACCTTGGACATTTCAGAGAGGTCCCTCCATCTACAAAAGGTCTGATTCATGGAGAACAGACTCAGTGTTGAAGAAAACAGGATGCTTTGAGGAGGACAGCTGTAAATATGCACGGGAACCTATTCCCGGCCTTACTCTTTCCTTCCCAGCTACCATTATTTTCATGGATTTAGACACACAGAAGATTCTGGGAGAAGAGGACAAAGAGAAATAAAATGTAACAATAGGAAAAAAATGTAAGTTCTTCAAAATCATTTCCCCTTTAAGCAGAAATTAAGCAGAAAACGTATTTCGTTTTGTGCTGGGTAGGGAAAGGACTGTTTTTTGATTTGTTCGTACAACAGCTGACAGTACACATTCCCTGCTTAGGGTACCAGAAATAATAACACTCCTAAAACATTGTGTGTTATGATGACATACCAAAGGTTAAATGTGGCTGTTGGCTGTACTGGCAGTAATTCCTTCTCAGGTGGTTGAATGCAACTCCCACATTTTCCTCCCAGCCTACCCGAGGACCTGCTGGAGCTCCAGCACGGCACTGCGTCAGCCTACAGACCTTACTGGAATGGGGCAGAAGAGACAAGAAACAGTCCTTCAGCTCAATTTATACATCATCATGTTCGAACTGGTTTTTAATGTTTTTTAGCTAACTGGCAGCCCATGGCATCAAACCATTTTTTGGAAACTTCTCGTATTAAAGCTAAGATGTCCAATGTTGCCAACATATTACTTGCATTGCAAAGGGAAAAAACTCCACCAGGGAAAGGAACCAGACGAATCATTCTGGGTAGGGCCTGTTTTTACTGCAGTGTTTGTACATTTGTCTTTTAGAGGTAGGACAAAGACCCTTAGGAAAGGGAGATCAAGATATCCCCTGTCAAACCGTTGCGAACCAAACCAAAGGAAATCCAACCAGAATAATCTGCTACAAAGAACGAGGACTTTGCCCAAATGCCATCTATTGGTTCTGGAATCTCAGTGCCCGTAAGTTAAGCACTCCAAAACTGCTCATCAGTTTTAAATGACTTGGTTAAGGACATGAAGGTCTGCCACACATACTCCAGCTGTGCCAGGGGACAGAATTAAAGTAAAAAAAAACAAGGCAGGTCAGGGGGCAGCTGTGCAGCAAAACTAAACCCATAACAACAGAACTCCTCTTCTAAAATAGCTTTGAAATAATTATTGCAGCACCTCATTAGCTCGCTCTTTTAAGTAAGTTGGACAAGAAAGGATATAAACTCCTGATAAAATTCCTGTCCACCATGAAGCCCTTGCAAGGCGGCTGGCTTGCAGGTGGTGTCTCCACTCGCAGAGCATCGCAAAACCCTTAAGAAAAAGGGGTGGGAGGAAAAAGATGGAAGTGCATCACGCTCTCTCACACACATCTCTTGGCCCCGGGGACACAGCATCAGCGTCACAGCTCAGCCCTTCCGTCTTTCTTGGCTCAGTCTAACAAGATGCCCTCCACATTCCCATCTGCCCCCTTTTTGCTCTTTGCTGAGGAAAACACAACCAGCCCAAAGTGTTGCCGGCTGCCACAGGCACTGGCAGCTCTTTTAGCAAATACGCAAATCCGTCATGTCCAGCATGTCCCCAAATGCACTGAACTGCATCCAGAGAGCCTGGCTACAGGTCCCAGCTCAGGCAGAGTGAGGCAGAAAAGAAAATCATTGGCCTTGACTCTATGCTCCTGTTTCAGTGCTTCAAGTCATTACTGGTCAGCAAGGAGACTTTTTGGATGCGCCAGTGTGTTCAGAGGGAAAAGGCAAGAAATAAAATGCAGGAGTCAAGGGCTGTCCCTCCTGCTATCCTGAGGGTGAGCCAGGATGCTCTCCCTGGCAGTGGGCTCCCAACAGGGCTCTGACGGCTGGTCACACCCGCTACGTCAAATCAACAAGCAAACCAAAGGGAAAAATGGAAAGGACAAGGCGGATTTTAGACAAATGCGAAATATTCCTCCTTTCTATCAGGTCTGAGGGGTAAAGGATGAAACAGGATGGAACTGGTTTTGGTTTAAAGCTGCAAAGGAATCGCAGGGAGAGAGCACTTACAGAGAAATGTATTTTCACGTAAACTTTTATGCGCCCATCCCTTGTAACTGGACATCAGGGAAGATGTTAATAAACATCGGGGTGAGAAAAACATAGTAAAAAAAAATATCAGACCACAAACCCATCTCTTCCAAGATCTTCAAAATAGCTCTGCAGCGATATACTGCAGGGAGCCGAGCACACTCAAATGCAAGTTTGCATCTTAAATGTAAGCACACATACATACAAACAAGGTTTTGTAGATATTTGTTAGCAGTACTACAAGATTTTCCAGGCCTGGTGCTGCAGCTTGTGTTACAGTGCTTGTAATGTATCTGCAGATCAGCCCCCCACGAAGGGGCCTTGGAAAGAAGCTGAAATAGAGACAGTTTGTGTTGCTGGGGATATTTCTGAGACACAGTTGCTGTTTACTGTGTTTCTATTTCCAATCAAGCTGCAAAGTCCACCCATAAAACATGAGGAGGCATTTCTTTGGGTGTGGGACAGCGCAACATGCACGCAAGGAGGACCAGCTCTTCAGCTGCTACGCCTGGGCAGAGCTCCACCGAAATACTCTTAGCCTGATGTAGAGCAGAGCATTTGGCCCATGAAGAAGAAAACTATATTCAAAATCCCCAGTTACCAGGCTTCTCTCAGTATATATTTATGCACAAAGCTCAAATAATTTAATACCATGCCTCACTAGTCACGTGAGTGCACAATTTTTGCAGAGGCAAACGGTTCTCGTGCGTTTGGATTGTGCTCCTGGCTTAGAAAAGGTGCCTCAGAAACTTACTGGCTCTTTTACAGGTGGCATCTATCTGGCGATGCCATATACAATCCAACGGGATTAATCGTAGCCTCCCTAGGAGAGATTAACCTACTCTAGCAGGAGTCAAAAACTACTCGTAACGATGGCAAATCACAGCATATGGCCAATTGGACAACTTCATTCTGCTTCAAAGGAAAATTAAGTAATACACTCTGGGGTATGTTCTCCTCTTGTTACGCTCGCAAATCCCCATTAATGCTCATGATTGCACAAAGTGTAAGAAAAATGCTACAAACACATAAAACAAAGCAAGATCGGTCAAGAATATGCAAAGGGATCTAAAGAGCATTTAAATGTAACACAGCTTCCTTCTTTCTTTCCTTAAAAGCAAGAGGCGTGCAGGATTGAAAAAACATATAATTTGCCAACAAATGTATGAACTACAGCTCCTGAAAAACAGTGAAAGAGAGACCCAAAATTCAAGGCCAGTACAAGTTCATCATCTTACCTGGACATCAGAAAACTGGCTCCTAAAGTAAAAAAAAGAACATCGATTCATTTTTTTCCTAAGAAAACCATTTCCTACCAACTTTGAAAACAAGAATGCCTACAGTGATCTGATTGGACTCCCTGTGACGGTTTTGGCTCGGCTCCCTCACCCCTCCTCAGCTGGGTGGCTAAATGTGAGTCTAACCACGAGGTTCAGAGGGTTCTCTTCTTATTAACCTTCCACTTCATGCTTTCAATTTTAGACAGGAGTAAAACCGCCTTTCAGAAATTTCACTTATTCTTAGCTACTTCTGAGGTGAGAGTTCACATTTCTGTCCACATCCGTGGTGCCAGACTACTGCGGAAGGACAATACTGAGTTAATACACTGGACAACATAGAGTTACTATATTGGGGTTTGGCCCCCTTCTACTTTCCTTGGATTTTTTTATTTATTTATTTTTTAGAATCATCACAAGAGCAGTTCAATGGCTCCAAAAGCACCATATATTCCTGCTCAAATTTTGACCCCTAGACACAAAATGAAATACAGAGATGACCTCTTCGATGCAAGATTTGTGACAGCAACCTGCAACCATCCGTTGTGGTGGGGCAGCATCATGACTAATTAGTACCTCTGGTTAAATGCCTGTGCCAAAACTGCGCTGTCACCACGGCCCACCAATGCTTGCATGTGAGTATGAAGTGAGATGGGGTGAGAACTGAAAGCGCCCTAACTGCTCCTGAAAAACTGTCCTCCCTCCAACCAGCTGCTCTTCCAAGCCACAGGACATTTTCCAGCGTGGTTATGAGCACCACCTCAGTCAAGGCTGTTCAAGATGAATCTTGTCTTTGAGCAAGCAAGAAAAATTTGCAAGGGAAAAAATCAGATTTGGAAACTAAACGTTTTGTAATCTCCTGCCACGCAATTTGGCTCTCAGGCAAACTTCCAACCCTTTCAATAGCAAAAACACAAATACACTGTCTTCTACCATCTTCTGGTGTATTAAGACCAGAGTGTGATATGATACCACACACATGTAAGAAGCTGCACAAGCGGAAGGGAGTGACGCACCCATGCACGGTGGTAGAGGAGACAGAAAACATACCACATGAAACAAAACAGAGCCAAAATAACCACTTCTGTTACAACAAATTTATCTTCTCGTGTTCCCCTACCGAATTCGGCACGGCTTTCCTGGCACCAGGCGCACCTGGGCAATCTGCAGTGCTGCTGCTAACTGAGACGACTCTCGGCATCAGGAGAGCCTGGCTCGTCCAGGCTTTGGCCGTAGAAAGGGCATTAGGCAAGGAGAGAAGAAACACCGGCAAAGCCGACCAGCAGCGCTGAGCGCTACGACATGCTCTCAGATACGAATGGGCTATTGCACTGCTCTTATCAGCAGATACAAGTTCAAGGTCAGCCTTCATGCACTTACTGAAAGCTGACACTGCCTGCGTCCTGTAGTCAGCACGATTTCAAATCAAGGCTCCCAATTATTAGTAGTAATTTTGTTTATCATTGCAGGGCTTCGGGACAAACAAAAAAGGAACCCCATTGTGCTCAGAGTTGTTACAAAAATGCTTAATTAGGCTCTTCATAGGTTGTTCCCTTGAGCGTCTTTTAAACAAGATATTTTCAAACATAAATAAATTCGAATTTCACAATTCCAGAAATCAGTTTCCTGAAATTTGTTTCTGTAAACGACACAACTTTGCCTCTCCAAATTTCAGCTGTACACTAAACACTTAACTCTTTTGTTTAAGAAAAACTCATGTCCTTGGGATGTAAATAGATTTTTGCGATTCATTTAAGCTAGGATTTGAACTCAATTTTTCTCTGAACTATGTGAAAGTTGCAAAATAACCGTTTTTCTGTTGTTTCTCTCCTTCAGGTACAGTATTTATATATCAACGATATGTATCACAAATGTACAGGAATGTCCACGAATCGGAAAAAAGAACTTAAGAGTTGAATTTTAACTCAACACTATAGGAATTGGTCTAAGAAATCTGAATCCATGCTAAGATCTGATGAGTTCAGTGGGGTAATGAAAGCAGCGCATATCAGACCAATACCGAGAACGCTACAGTAGTGAACGCAGGAAAACACGAACAAAAATTTTGGAAGGGGAAGTAAAACCTCACTTTCTCTGGAGGCATCTGGTCACGTACGTTATTAAAGATGTCAAAGTAGCTGTACCACTGGTCCAACCTCCCGTACCAGCACCTGCATGCTGTTCTTAACACTTACTAAATTCAAAAGGTGAAAGGAAAAAGTGGCACGTGAGGCAAGAGGAAAGCAGCCCATCCTGAGAGTCATTCACCCACGGTATCCAACCTCCCCTACTTGTCGGCGGATGGATCCTGAGGACCAGACCATCACTTGAAAGCATTTTATGACCATTTTCACATGCAAATACTTTCTGCTGAGTCTCCACCTCGCTCAGATTTGTACCAATAATTTAGAGGTCACCAGCTATTACATCCTATTATCTAACCCTTCAGACTCTGCTTGATTTCTTTTTACTGTTACTGTTCACTGATGTTTCCATTCACCTTTGAAGATGCCTGTTTAATTTAGCTGGATTTTTAGACCTCACTTTGGGTTACATTTTCCCCACGCTTATTGTAACGATGCCTTGGCAATAAATGATATTTAGATACCCCACAGAAACCCCACATCAAATATTGATTAGTGTTATTTCTATTACCATAGGCTAAACTAGTTAGGTCGTAAGAGCAAATTAAAGAGCTTGCTTCCTCTTTCTGGTTCTTCAGAGGAAGGATGCAACTATTCTCCATAACGAGGAAGACGCTGACACAGAACCAAATAAATGCCCCCAAAATGGTTATTTCTCTGGCATGGTTAAATAAAGAAAATGTAGTAAACTACTTTGCATGCAGAGGATAAAATCAATACAGTTTCCACTTAGGCAACAAAAATTATAGCATCTTGCTTTACATACGGACATACTCTTCATTTAAGGTAGAGCCTCCACAATTCCCCTCTGAATACACAGCTTTGCAGCGTGCACCTCTCTATAGCACTCAGCAATCTCTGCTTGACATTAGTACTAAACAATATTCATTAAGAGCGTAACACTAAAGTGCAACATGTAAGTAAATCAAACTCTCAATGCTCTATTTTACAAATTTCATGGGCCACTGGGGATAATTAAAAGGGTAATTATATAAAGTTGGTGCAGTTTTGAGACTCAAATGACATTTTCTGCTTTAAAGCACTTGATAATCTGGTATTTTTCTACTAAGACAGTCTTTTTTGTACTTTTATAGTCAAGCAGCATAAACAAACAAGAACTGCTTTTTAAGATATTTCCTCTTTTCCTCTCTCTCCCTCCACACCGCTTTTCTTGATCAATACCACTCACTGCTTATTCCTAGAAGTCCTATATTAAGATATTTTAAAAAAAGAGGCCTTTTTAAAATAAAATAAAAAAAATCACTGATCACCACGGAAATGATACTGAGCCTCAAGCCTGGTTTAAACTGTAGCTCTGAACAAAAATGGTATTGCTTTGGGTGTTTACAGCGCTGGAGTGCTGTTTGGTTTGTCACTGCGTTTAACCACTGCTCTAAAGCTAGCAAAGTACATTACTGGTAGTAACAGCTCATGAAAAATACAGCGAAGAAACTGCTAGTGGCAGAAGCATTTAACTTTCTTGTTAGCAGCCTCCCCCATGTGGCACTTTAGCACCAGCAAGTTGTTTATTATGTTCCGTGCCAGGCAAAACTGATTAAATGGGGCTCTTAAGAATCAAAGCGTTATAAATTCATGGAAATACAGCAAGCAATAAATTCCATGGAATTAAAAGCTTACCAGTGCTATTAGCATTTCAGGGTGTTTGCATTGTTAATAGTGATGTGCAAAAATGATGTTCCTTTAAGACAAGGCAAACCAACAGAACGTATGCTTTAGCTGCTACGTTTTTACACAATGTCATCATTACTTGTAAATTTTTTCCCCAAAAAACTAAAATGCTTATTAATGTTTTAAAGAAAAATCTGAACCAAAGGTCCGTCGACCAAAGATTTACATCCCTCGTAAAAGAAAAGTACTATACATGAAACATAATGCCGTTACGACTCTGGGATCATGAGATGGATACCCCAAAGCAGAAGTCTGCCCTGGCTTTTGGGAGGAGGGAGCAGGGTAAGGCAGGGAGACGTTGCTGACATTATGGGGACATATTACAACACAACAACTTGCTAACAATTTAATAAGTAAACTCGATGCACAGTAACTCTTAATACCAAAAAGAAAGGGCAATCTAGTCTGACCTGGTGGTCAGTAAATCTGTCAACAGCTCTCCAAAGAGACATCTTTACTCCGGGTCGCTCTATCATCATTCCATGGGAATGACTCTGGTGGCAGGTGACTACCTTCTCCATCATTACCGCAGAGCTCCACACAAAACACTGATGCCGAGCTAGTATTAGGCCTTCCCTTACGCCCATGTGTTTGCAGGTAGCTGATAACTTTGTAAATGGAATTCCTTTCAAGCGGAAACTTGGTAAAGAAAGCCGCCTTCGGTATGTGGCTGGCCAGGAGAGGAATGGGACACGCTCTCCAAAACTGCAGAAAAATTAGGCCTTGCAGAGTTTGTTTGTTTTGTTGTTGTGTTGGGGTTTCTGTTGTTGGTGGTGGTTTTGGTTGGGTTGGGTTTTTTTTAAGGAACAATTTGTACCTTTGTGAGCTGCTCGAACTCGCAGCAGCCAGATAACCTAACCTGCAGTGTCCCTCCTGGGGGGCCAGGGGCAAATCTGGCTCTTGTTGCAGATGGGAAAATCAAATCACAGCTTTGTTGCCCCAGCTAAGGTTTGACATAGGATAAAGAGTATATTCCGGATGGTACATCATGCACAGCTGTCAACGTACGACGTCAAGAAAAAAACAAGAAAGCTTTGTCCAGAACAAACAGTACCCATGCCACGGAGTGAGTCAGCTGCAGAGGTAGGAAACGAACCCCAAATCCTGACTCGTGAGCTCCGGCTCTGCACGAAGAACGCGTTAATAGCAAAAACCCTCTCCCAAGATTGAGGGGGTTGACATTTTGTTTGCCTCGAGCAAAACAAAACAAAGCAGTAGGTTTTAACCTGCTCAGAGGCACATTGTCTTTTTGATGTATGCATGTCCTGGCAGTCACACATCTGCATCAGGAGAGAAATAGCCCAGGTTTTTTGGCAGTTAGTTTGTCCTTTTCATCTGAAAGTTGAAAATGTGCCGCCATTGAACCTTTGCAGCTCAGGGTTCTGCATATAAAAAGCAGCTGCTGAATACACACAGGGAGCGAGGACTTTTTCTTAATGTTTGAACAGTTCCAAGTTCAAACCCATTAAAGTCCAGGTCACACTGGGATCATGTCACTATTAATGCATCCAGTTACATGCTGAGGGAAACCCAATATAAAACTATGATAAACTCTAGTTCTCGCACAGAGATATACTCAGGTCTTACCCAGATAATGCCACAGATCGCTCTTCATGGGTGGTGACCAGACGAGATGTCAGCGTCAGAGGATAATATCTGGGAGTCTCTCTACAGTTGTTTTTTTTTAAAAAAAGATCTCCTCAAACGTCCACAAAGCTTGTTTGGGCCTTTTTCTCCCCCTCCTCCCACCGACGCTGTCCCCTACACACCACAGGTTCCCACACAATCTCCTCCCACATCACCAGCAGCCCACCCTCCATCACACTTCACGAAGGCGCTGGGCTGAGCACGATGAAGACCCCCCAATCCATGCTCCTTCTCCTTTTAGGGGCAGACCCTCCCTCTTTGCAGATGAGCAAGGTGCCACTCATTCTTGGCAGACTTCATGCCTGGCCAACTACATGCTGTGCCAGGAATGACAGCAGCAGGGAGCAGATTTGGGACAGGCCAGCTACTGTCCACCCGCGAGCGGAGCCACTCTGGGGTCTACCCTCTGCAGATACCTGGGACCTTGTAATCCTCTGCAGCACAGGAATCTTTCATTCCAAACCAGCAACAGTCGGGGATCGTGAAGTGTCTAGTACTAATCCAACAACCCCCGTGCTCTAGATATGAGAGCAAGAATGGATGTTTCTTCTGAACGGGGGTCTCAAGACTCACTGACGGTGCTCAGTCCCCTTGTAACTAAAAGCTTCTGGCCCGGCAACTTCAAAGACAGGCTCCTCAAGTGGCAAACTAGAAGTGACACTGGAGTGCAAGTGATGTAGCACGGCACCACAACGCCACCTTGTCCTGCCCAGCTGGAAATCACTGTAGGAGTTTAGCATGAGTTTCAAACACATTCGGGTCTAGTAAAATCCAACTATTTACGCAGCTCCTCTCTGAGCCTTCCATCCTAAACTGTGCTGGGAAAGGAGGAAAAGAACTTTACTGGACTGTTTGACCTTGTCAAGCATCTAGAAAATACTACAGCTGATCTGGATGTATTTCAAACAGAGTTAACCATGGCAGCTTACGGAGCGGTAATGCTCCAGCTGGCCTGCGTATCATGAACATATGACACGCTAACTACACAAACTTTGAGAAAATTAGCGAGCACACACTATACAGGTGGGATTTACACTATGCACATGTTGGATTTGCACTATTCTTCACACAATTTTCTGAAACTTATTACAGGGTTAACAAACTCTAGAAGAAGTCGTGAATGCGCTCAGAGATTCAAGATATATAATTTTTTTAAAAACAATAACTTCAATATTAAAATTCAAATTATCTAAAACAATATTGCCTCATGCACTTCAGTCTCATTCAGGAGAAATTTTAAAAAGCCGAAGTCTGCATTTTTAAACTGTATTTTTTCAGCTATCTGACTTTCAGTAGAAGAACAGGCCAGACTCTCCTTTTAACTACATGAACACAAATCCAGATAATTCTTTGAATTTTAAATAATATTTTGTCTAATTAATATCTAGTTTTCCCATGCAAAACATGTATTTATCTGCTGTGAAATCAAAGGCAGAAATGAATTGTTTTAAAGATAGCAGAGAGTAAATAACAAGTCTGGAACCTTGCAGCCTTACCCTGGCAATTTGTCTCATATAATTGACTCAGCAGACATGCTTACAATTTCTTACAACTTTTACAAGACCTCCTGTGGGCTTATTTTAACGTTCTCCAAAACTGAGCTCAGAGCTTTGAATGCTCTAAGTAAGTAGCAACAAAAGCAATCATTTCTCCCTCCTTAAAACAAAAGGAAACAAATAATAAAAGCACACACTTTTTCTTGCTTGACATCAGCTCTCAAAGAGGAATTAAGACGCAAAAGAATTTGCACTTTTTCAGAAGTAATTTTTCTATTCTTTTGCAATAACATTTTCAACAATGTTCAATTTGCATTCAATAAAGCTTTAAAAGCAAAATTATCCCAATAAAAATTACCTTTCCCAATTATTAGAATGAAATTTAAATGGAGAATCATGACAGCAATAATGCAAACAAACTGTAAAAATAACTGCATGACATTTTTCCAATTACAAAGGGGTTAAAAAAATCCCCCCCCCCCCAAAGGAAATGGTCTCATTGCCTATATTATTGATTTATGGTGTTGTTGGGTTTTAAATGTAGCACTTTATTTCTAAGATCTTTACAGACAATCACTAATGTCATGACTGCGTACCACTGTTCCATTGGTGGAAGTGCCCCAGTAGCAGGAAATGCTGTGCCCTTCCACAGACGTTTCCTTCCATCAGTGGGATCCACTAACCCTTAACATGTCAGAGGATTAAATGAAACGCTTGTATTACAACTAATATGGATAAACACAGGGGCTATCAAAAATAACAAAAAGGGTATGACAGAATAATAGACTCATTACTCAAAAGATACCAATTTCTCTTTCTTTTTTTTTAAAAAAAAAAAAAGGGATAACAATTGCGCTTTTTAAAAAAACAAAATAGAGAACATCATACTTCAACAAAAATCTATTTTGAAAAGCCATATTATAAACTACAGATATTAATGGTTTGCAATGGAAATGACGTCAGAGTCTTAGTTACAAATGTCCAAATGTTTGTGCTACCCTACTAAAAAAATAAACAGTGAGCTCAGAGTCAGAAATGACCCTTTTGAGCAATTAAGCAATATTACGCAAAACACACTGAAAAGTATATGGCCAGCAGAGGTGGGAGAGCCCCAAATTAAAATTCACAGATTGCACCAGGAGAAACACTTAGCAGTTAAACATCTCGGAGGTGGTGTCTGAAGTTCCTGCCATTAGCAGCAGTGAAAAATGCTTTCGTATGTTGCAATGAGAAATATGGGCAGGCAATCAGGGCCAAAAACTCACTTTTTTTTTTTTTTTTAATGCCTTGACTTTAGTACAAGCTACCAAATAAAAAGGGTGGCCTCCAGTAATGCCCACTGACATCACTGGTCTTGTAACACTGCCACTGTAAAATNACAGGGTCAAAAACTCACTTTTTTTTTTTTTTTTTTAATGCCTTGACTTTAGTACAAGCTACCAAATAAAAAGGGTGGCCTCCAGTAATGCCCACTGACATCACTGGTCTTGTAACACTGCCACTGTAAAATACGGTTGCTACCGCTGTAGGACAATAACTTAAGTACGCCAGGAGATCTATACTTCTGCTGTGGTAGAAGGCAACAGGCATTGACCTAAGAGATGAACAAACAAAATATGAAATATGCAATAAGAATCTATTTCTGGTGTCATTTACTCACATCTCTACATTTTTTTAACATAGGATCGTGCATTGTCTTTGCGACATGAGTTTTCTAAAGGCAGGTTTCAAGCCTGCAAATCCACAAGAGGTTCTTGCTCTCGTGTAGAGAAGCAGGCATGGCTGGGAGATCCTAACAGCCCAGTTCCATGTAGGTCCATCAGCCTATTTGCACTAGCAAGAGACAACCACCGTCATGTCTTCTGGCCCAGCAGCACAACTCGCACAAGGGCAAGTTTCAGCACAACTCTTAATTCAGAGTTATTTGCCTGCTTCAGAAGGAAACTTTGAAACTGGATCTTTTCATCGCATTTGTTTTTGTGTTTGAGATTGAGCGTGAGTTCAGGCTACTTGACCTGTAGCCCGTGCCGAGGTTCTGGAGTAATGAGGACCAACACTGTTCTTACCTATGCCATTCCAAATTCCTCCCTCGCCCAAGCTATGAGTAAACGCAGAATGTCCTGATGTATTATCCAGCTTGGTTGTGAAGAACAAGGCTACAAATTGCGTAGTATGCATTGCATGGTGTGTTATGAGCTGTCTCCTTGATGTATCTGCAGTTAGGCCAAGTTAAAAGATGAACACAGTGATGTACCTGTTGAACACAGCCCGTAGCAAAGCTACTATCAGTATGAGAAAGGAGAGGCTGTTCATGGTACAAGAACAGGCTCCAGCTTTCTGAACACAGCTTTTACAGTACCCTTTCCCAAACAGCCCAGCTTGATGAGTCCAACCAGTTTCAACGGCACTGGCCACCACTGCCACAAAAAANGACACATCAGTGCCTAGCACAGGATGTCACGTCTCCCTCTTGGGATGCACATCACTAAATTTTCTGGTACACAGAAGAGCGGTGGGGAGGAATTCAAACACCCGCCCACAACAGGGATGTTGCAGCCCTGAGGCCCACGATGACACTTGTCAATATGGCCATTTTCAGCATGAAACATAAGGAAGATTTGGCCTCCTCTGATGACAGCTTAGTTTAATGGACCTCACAGCACTTTTCAGCAACTGACAGGCATCAGTGCACCCTTTATGGCTGCTTAATTTAACTGCTTACAACCTTTACAGGTTGGGCCATTTTCAGTACATGCAACTGTGTTTGATCAGTGGGTACAGATTAGGCTAGTGGTTTCCAAATCTAGAGGCGTGCATGAACCACTCAGCCTCGTGCTTCACGTTCTTCACAGATTTGAAACGGATGATGGTACTTTGGATGCATGTTAAGTAATGCAAATCCCCACCTGCATTTTACTGACGATCATATCAAGCATCTACCTAAGATAATGGAAGAAACACTGCAGGATTATGCAATATACTGGCCAAACCTTGCTCACTTTAGCAGTCTTCATGAAGACCAGAAGGATTTGGTCCAGAAGATAAGAGGATCAAAACCTGCTACTGACTATCTTTAAGCCATTAAACATATTTTTCTACCAACCCACTTGAAGATTTATAATGCATTAAGGAACATCAAGATGAAGAAAAAGAAGAAAAGCTAAATGGGCCAAAAGCAAACAAAAGAAACATGTTCTCTTGAGATTGCTAATGCTGGCAGACAATAGCACGGAAGGAACTCCTCTGACAGATCTTTGAAGTCTTCAATACAGCATGCTAGTGGTCCATGGTAATGAGATTTGCTCAGATACTTTTTAAATTATTCCAAAATGTCTCAATCTATTTTCTACATCTTCTTGACCCAATTGCTTCAGAAGAGTCACAGCTTCATCCATCTCTGGACTCTTTTCATTCAAGTAGGTAAAGTCTTCAAGCAGTTTGTGTTGCCAAAGGCCCACACACAACCTTTTCACGGTTTACCCCAAAATATGCAGGTAATATGGTCATTTCTGTTACTACAGATTACAGAAACACTTTGCACCACCCTGTACCTTTCAATTTGAGTAACTTAGAGGTCTTAACAAGTAGGATATTACTTCTCCCAACAATCTGGAAGTAAAGGAATCCGGTTTTAGACACGGCTTGACAGTAATTGCTCCAGCTATGTGACCACCACCCCACCAGCAAGTGAGCAACAGGTATCAATGGGGCTCTCCCAGATCCCTGTTTCCTGCTGGGGATGACACAAGCACCCATGCAAAATGCTTCCAGTATGGCTCTATGTAATTTGGGCCTATTGCAGAGAAAACATTGGAGAAAATGTCCAGGAACCAGGCTGTCTGCTCCATTACGGACTTTCTTATGACTGCACTCAAGCCCCAGGACCCATATTCAGAAGTAGCCGCACATCGTATCTTCTAGGACTGATGGCTATTTCTGCTCTTTAACATGCTTTAAGACCATTAAGTCAAAAGCAAGAGAATTCAAGGTGCCAAACTCAGTAAGGAAAACATCACGTTACTAATTTCCCACTGCCAGATGTGCAAGCATCACTGCCACCCAGCCGGTACAGAAAACAGGAGTAAGGACCTCACCAGCACATCTTCTGGGAAGTCACCAGCAAGGAAGAGTGCTGGGGAGAAACTGCACACACTGTTGAGCCCCTCACAAACAGAAACTTCTCTGAAAAAGTTCATTTCAGGGCTTCGACTTTTGCCTGGGGCTCCTCCTGCTACAGCCAGTGAAGACACGGCACAGCGACATGCCAACCTGGTTTGAGAGCTATGCGTCTTCCTGATGAAACGAAGTGGTGGGACTATTGGGAAAAAATGATTTTTTTTTGTCCCAGAACCACTTTGTTTTCCACGTAGACAAACTGCACAATCCATTTTTTGTACTAAGCTTAGGGAAAAAAAGTCCTTCTGACCTTTATCCTGGCTCAAAGGGAAGGGAGGAGAAGATATACATACCTAAAAAAGTTAAAGCTCAAACCCACACGTTTATCTGTTGATCATCTCATTCTGTTCTGAGTTACAGCAGGCAGCTTCTGTTTTATTATCAATATTTAATCAGCATTTAACTCTGACAAGCATTAAGATTTGAAATTTTAAACTAAGTGCAACTTTGCTAAATCCTTTGTGTTGATTTTTTTTTCCTGTTACGGGTTTTCTAAAGGATTATATCTTTGCTATCTTAAAAGTCTGCATGTGTCTTTTGTTATCAATAATGTACAACTTTAGTAGCATGTTTTGTACTTTTCAATTTTTCAGCATGCAAGCTATCCCTGATTTACAATGCTCACTGAATGGTGTTTGATTATTGAAAATGCTTTTACATACATTTAAACAAATGACTGCTCCTGGAAAACTAACTATTGTCCGTAATTCTGTAAAAATACATTTCCCCTCCCTTCTCCCCAAATCAAACATTTCAATTCAAATTCTTACTTTGAGGAAAAGCTGGCATATAATTAGGCATTATGCCTAACAGTGCTAAATAAAGGAGAAGGTAAACATCTTAATTCTGAAGGTTTAACCATCAAAGCCCCTCGCTATATCTATTCCGTTATTTGTGCCTCTGTTCAGAGCTCTTTGGAACTCACAGAAAAAAAAGCACGCAAACAAAACACACAGTATAAAAAAAATCTATTTTACCAGCTCTGTGCTGTATCCCACTCCGCGTGCCCGAGGCCAGGCTCACACGCAGTGCTGGGACGCCCGGGGCCACGCGGCCACTCCTCAAGGAGTACAGAGTCCTGCTCTGTAACTGCACTGAGCGGCTTAACCGCTAACTCAGAAGATGGGATTTCACCTGAAATTAAGCTATCAAGCAATTGAGCTCAAACTCAATCAACCAAACCCTTAACCTTCCCTGTTTCAGTGGCACTGCTCTAATTAGGACTCTATCACTATTTCCATTACTATCTCCTATTCTCATGGTTTATTATCTTGGCAGTTTCAATTCTCACCCAGTTGAAATTTGACATCCAGTTTCCTGGACCACATATCGTTCATTATGGCTTTATTTTATGAAATATGTTGCAAGATTATGGACCGATCCTGCAGCAAATAGGTTTTTGTCAAAAATGGCACCCCCCACTGCAACAGAAGGAGGACAGAGCCAAACCTTCTCCCAGAAACAAGTCCTAACATTACAGGACACATAGAACAACTCATTTTTCATCAAGTTGTGAATTTTGTTGTGCAGTTTGAAAATGGGTGCTTGAACGTGCATCCCCGCTTGCATACACCGTAGCTGACCCATGGCTCTCCAGTCCTCAGGGTCTTCCCACTGAGCCTGGATCAGCTTCCAGAAGAAAGAGTTTGGCTGAACCCTACTTACCAGCATTCCCAGGGGTGCAGGGCGAGACTCAACAACCTACAATACTCAGGTGGTCAGACTGAAAAAGCTAATGGTCTTTTCCAGTAATATATTCTACACAAATTGCCCAAACTGCTTACTGCTGAAGGATGCACACCAGAGGGTATGTCTGGCATGCATGGTAGCATGGCATCTGTCCTGATGGTAGCAACATAAAATATGTTTGCTTTTGGAAACATGGCCTACAAACTTCAGAAGAGTCTAAAGGTAGGGTTCTGCATTAATCACAAATAAGATTCCTAATTTTCCTGGGTCACATAGCATCACAGCCACGCATGAACCATAGCTCCACAAGAATGCCATTAATTCTGAGGCCCTCTGAGGTACCTGGGATTTAAATTTTTTCCCTTCTTCACAAAAACTCTAAGGGGCAACACCATTGCAGGGCAAGGAACCACCGTCTTCTTAAACTGCAGGATCTGCTGCTTCTTCTTCAATAGCTGAAATGTATCTAATACCTCATGGGCTCCACCATAAAAAAAAAACACTAATATTCAAATCTTGAAGAGAAGCATATATCATACAGCTGACATACACCATTGGCATGGCCACGGACTGCAATATTCACTTGAACTTCACAAATTTCATCCTCACTAAATAGCTATTTTTGGCAACAAAGAACTGAAAAAACCCCCACATCGTCTTCAGATCTATTTTAATTTAAAACAGAAGAGAACAGGGACATTTCTTTCTCCTTGAAGTACATTTTAATAGAATTAAAAATAAAAATAGCTCTAATTCACTCCGATGCATTTAGTCATTCTGTAAAATTCGAAGTTTAAAATGAAATCACCATTTTATATTCAAACAAGGTCAAGAGAACAGCACTAACGAGCACTGACATCACAGCGAACAGCAGCCACTGCTCAACGCTTACATCAGTGTTGCTTGTTGCTATGGTGCTTAACCGACTATTAATTTCTGAAAGAAGGTGATTATAAAGCAGCCATATGAACCTCAGTCAGATGACACCCTTCAGTACCAAACACTGATCTGCATTACTCTTCTCTTCTGCAAGTTAATTTTGTGAATCACCACTTTTGTGATGTTAATATTCCTTCCCAACTGGAAACTTTGGACAAGAGAGGCAAGGAGTTAATTTAGAAGCAAAGGACTTTCACATTGCTTTAAAGAAAAATCATTTTGCAGAGAGTGATATTTCTTTCCTTTTTGCTATACTCCGAAAGACTAGAAAGCATGTGTTTTAATTTTTGCAGTGATAATAAGCAATGAAATTAACAGCTAAATTCTGCTGTCCTGCTCTGCTTGATTTGCTGCTGTAAATCCAGGAGCGTCTCAGCCTGGGAAGAAGCAACGCTGAAGCCTGACTTGACCATTCCCCAGGGATTTGGCCTGGTAAGTGGACCTTGCCGCAGGGCTGTGCCGCTGCAGCTCCCAGCCCAGCACCCACGGATGCTGGGCCAGGGACTTGGCCACATGGCCACCAAGACCAGCCAGAGCAGGGTCTTCCCACTCACGCACAGGCTCTGTCCTGTTACCAAACGGCCTTCTCAGAACATGCCTTAAAGCCAAAAAGTGCATCTTTGTGGACTTGCTCCTAAAATAGAACTGGACACCTAAACCATTGGCTTTCCAGGCAAAACACGGGTTTAAGGCACAGCGATGGCTCCAAAAGCTTAGCTCCAAGCCCAACGCCGCAATCTTTAACCACGTTGCCAGAAGAGCCTTTACTTGTGCAACTAAGGCACGGTCCTGGGGTTGGCAGGATCAGATCCTTCCTTCAGACATGCTCCAGAAACTGTGTGCAAAACAGCATTTGTATTTACCTTCTTCAGTTGCTCCGGTAAAGCAATCTTCAGTTACAGCCACCCAAAAAGGTCACTCTTCTTACCCTGCAGATAAAGAAGGTAACACACGTGACTGCTGGGTCAGTGTCAGCAACAACACCCAAAGCATTTTCATTGGCACCACATTTGCAAGTACAAACATAAATAAAGCAACAAACGAATCTAATTGTGTTTAATGGTGAATGACTTTCAGAGAGAGTTAATAAAAACAAGCAAGTCACAGGACTGCTGCTTATCAGTACCAGCCAGCGTGAGGCTCTTCAGTTCAGCACGAACAACTTGGTCTTTGGGAGAAAAAAAAAAAAGAAGAAAAAAAACCCATGGAGATGAGACATCTTTGTTCTCTAGCACAAACTTTCTTAATCTTGATGTCTATCAATCTATTTTCAGTTTGAATAATAGATGAGTTCAGTCCTTTGTTTCAGAAATCTGACTATTGTCTGAATGGCTTCTCCTTACTTAAGGCATTTTAAGACCATTTGTAACCACTGCTATTTTAGCTTCTGGATCCTTTCTATTTTTTTTTCACCCTTTTCCATAGAGACACAGTCCTAGATGAGATTTTAAAACTAGCTGCATCTTGCATGCCTAATTCAAAAAGTTGTTTACTGTCTTGGGATGTCACTTTGTTAAGCATTACCAAGAGCACCCCAAGTATGCTGAGGTGGTAAGAGCAGTGGGTATTAAAAAGAGAAATAATTTAAAGTGTATCTTTATAAAAAGTAGGTGGGAGAAAACAGCACGTGTAGGGTTTTTTTTACCCTGTATATTACTGCATCTTGTGTACTCTCTCTTATGCAAAAGAGTATGTAATCTTTTAAGAAACATGACAATCTGCCACTTTCTGTTCATGTAATTGGGATCAACATATGGTACAAGAGAAAAGAAAAACATTTGTTTATTAATTTAGATCAAGTTACTAACTCAAACCACTAACAGCATTCAGAATTAATTCCACATCAATTGACCAAATACCTTAATAGAGTAAAATTATAACATAATTTCACTGAAATGTTGATCTCCTGCTGCAGGGGTGCAGAATAACACGTAATAAAGACAGAAAAAAATATGCATTAATTTGGTGACACAAGTGACATCATACGAAACGGAAAGTCAGTGACATGTGGATATGTAAGACAGAGCTACGTGAAACTCCATTTCATAAAATTCACACAGTGATGTAGAGTTTTGGGGGTGTTTGTGAAACTCATCAAATGGTAAGTTATGCTATTTACATCAGTAAGTGAAGCCTTTTACTGAAGTAGAAAAATATCAACCTCTGGGAAAAATCACAATCTTCATTAAGTTCTTTCAAAAGAAAACGTACTCATATGCCATTTATTCTGGAAGGAAAAATGTTTTCACAATGAGAATGAGGCATTACTTCTTTACCATTGAAACCTGATTATTTTTAGCCAGGAAAAAAAAAAGGCTACCTTGAGACGAAATGAATATTTGTTTTATCTGTTGCTCGCTGGCATTTTATCATATTTTTTATGTTTTGAATGAGAATCTTTTCACAGTTCTTAGAATGAGGTACCGGAAGATGAGGGGCCAAAATTTGTATGCGTTTGCTGCATAGGAAGCCCTACGTGCTTCGCTGGGGTACATGTATAAGACATTCCTGATTCCGCACTGTAAAGGACATAACACTACTCCATCATAATAGGTCAGGTCTCACCTTCCTGCGAGTATGTAAAACAATACATCTTTTATGTAAAATACATGACCTTTGACATACGATGTGCTCTTAGATTAGCAACAATAAAGGCTTTTATCCTGCTTTGCTGCGGGGGTTATCTTGGATTTGACACTTTAAACCTCTTTTCGTATTTATCTGTTTTATAAATTTTCTGGGTATTTGGCAGTCAGATCCTTATTTTGGCAGTATTTTGCAAGCAGACTTCATTTCTACCCTGAGTCTTCATGATGGCAAATGAACCATCTTAAAATGTACTTTTTAAGGAAACTGCTGAAAATTACATGTTTGCATAAAATGCGCGTATAATATCTCTTTCGGCAGTGCTGTAAAAGGCAGGTAATGTTTTCTAAATGCATTTTTCATATGCAAACTGAACATCCTCCAAGGAAACCCAGTAACGCTGGCCCACCGTTAGCTGGTGGGAGAGCAACATCATCTGCCGAGGGCAACACACATGGAGGACCGAGGAGGACTTCAGGTCTTCTCACAAATTCCTCCCTGACTGAAATCTGGGCTGCTTTCGTTTCTGGTTGTCTAAGTCTCGCTATATGCTACCTGACTTTCCAAAATTTGGATAATGTACCGCTAAAGTTAAAATGAGCAGCAGAGACAGCTGTTGCCACCTGTGAAAATTTCTCATTAATAGTCGAAAAGTTGAGTATCTCAAAACACAGAAACACAAATACAGACTTTCCTCCTGAAAATGTTTATATGGGTGAGCGAATTGATGTAGGCAACACACATTCCTTCCATCATGCTGTCCTTAAGATAAACACAAAGTACCATCAACACTCTAAGTGTGCGTGTGGAGCAAACAAAGAAAAAATCCCATCCTACAAAAGCAAGACACTTCACTACACTCATACTTTCCCCCAAGGAGATGATTAAAATAGAAAAACAAACCACAAGCAAAAATCCACTTTGCGAGCAGCACTGGTCCTGCTGTATCACCAGTGGAGGGAAGGTCTCCAAGTGCCTGTAATGCCATCCCCTCGGCTCAACTGGCATCCCACATGCAAAACCATGCTCCCTGCTCAGATTTTACCAGGTATTCCTGAAAACATTAGGTTCAGTTGCTGAGTGCCTCGGTTTACCTATCAGCAAGATGGGAAAACGCTTTTGTAATATGTCTTTAAATCCTTGAATACAAAGACACCTTTAAAAATACCTGTTTTCAGCAGGATTTTGGAAAGACAACTGGTAATAATCCTAAAAAGATCACAACCTGACCCAGTGCCGTAACCTTTTCAGTTGACTTTAGCAGAAACCCCCTTATTGCTCTGGATCAGGTCCTACCTATTTACCTGGTACCAAGGGACCAGACAAAAAGATCAGAGGCTTTGACATTGTACCTGCCGGCAGGTTGGACCTTGTAACTCTTTTGATCCCACAACGCTTATCTGATTTAGTGGTCTCCTACTTCAGGGCAGGGAGGTCATTTCAGGGAGGCTGCAGGATGGAGCCCTAACTTGAAGTGATTACTGCAAAGCCAAACTTAACCAATTATATAAAGAATATGCAGAAATAGAGAGCATTGCAGAATGAAAGTCTATTTAAAACAGTAACACTTTTACTAATATCTAAATGAGATGAGCCTCGGGTACAGCCAACAAAGACCTCGATCCCACACAAACTGGCTGTGAGTAATTTTACGCAGGATAGTTGAACACCAGTTGAGATGCTTCCTTGCTTAGAATTATGCATGTACAATTTTTTTTGCCAGTGTCCCAGCCTTGAGAAGCCTACAATTCATTATTGGAAAACTAAAGTAGCAAAGGAATCCTCCGTTCACTATCTAGAAAGCACATGTTTTATTGAAGGAGAAAAAAAAAAAGAGAGAGAAAACACACACCAGATAGCACAACAAAAAATTGTTTCTGAAATTTTATTTCAATTCATTTTTCTTATATAAGACCAGCTGAAATATATTTAACGTGTCTCATTAAAATATTTACTACAAGACTTCCTGAAAGCTTTAAAATATCAAACCTGATCATCAAAATAAGCATGTCTGTGCAGTAATTTCTCTAAATACAGCAAACCATAACCATCTAATACAGCTGTTTCTTTCCCTTCAAAACTCCCTGAGTCACATTCAACTGCACACAGGCTGAAATATGTCCTACTATTCTCAAAATTATTATTTTCTTGTCCTGTGCAGGAATAGATGCAGTCAATGATTTTGCCAACTGTACATTTGTGGGAGGGGGAAAAAAAAATGTTTTTCATTTGTTTTTTTGCTAATCCTGAAAATAGAGGATGTACAGTGATCGCGAAGAGCAACATCTGGTACCAGGCACGCTTGTGGGCCTGATCCTGCATACAGGTCACTTCTCTCACCCAGTGCACTCGGTTGAGTTACCTGCACTAACACAAACAATCATATGCAGAATTGCTTTGAGGACAGTCAGTAGTCATGTCTTCAGTTTTGTTGTACCTATTTTTATTTATTTTTTTTTCCAAAGAGGTATCCAGCAACCTAAAAAAACCTATTTTAAATAATCTAAGGGAGAATATTTTTTCTGACCATTGTGAAGGTGGCTACTTTTTACCGTGCAGCCTATATTAAATCTCTGGAGGCACAGTACAGGAGATTTTTCTATACCAGGAGTCATTATCACCTCCTCAGAAAGTGAAATGCAGGCGAACAGTAAAACTGCGAGAGACTAAGTGCACTTCTTCCACCTTGCTTTGAAGAGGGGGAAATGGATTTGGTACAGGCCAAAACACAGGGATATTAATGCTACCTTGCCGCTTCTCAGTAGAAAGAGGGAGCAAATCAGACTGTATTTTCATTTTCCGTCATTAGCAGGCTGTTCAGAACCTTTGGCCAGTGCTTATTATTTATTCTAAACTGAAATAAAATAAAATTAAAATAAACAACATCACGAGGAGAAAGCTACGCACAGCACATTTTCTCTTTCAAAATAATATTACCTTTCAAGTCCACTGTAACCTTGGAAAAGAATCGCTCGATGTAAGCTAACGCTACGAAACTAATCGCAATCCATTCCTCCCCTGCTTTTTAATAGCTCTTATAGGAAATACGGGTACAGTTAATAGACAAGTTAAGAACAGCTCGCTTCCAACACAGAATTTGAACTGCGGCTCTAAGTCTTGCATCTTTTAATGATGGATTGGTTATTTGCCTCACACGAATTACTTTGCATAACAGAGCTGGCCCTCGTTGAATTCATCAGACGTAAAGACCATAACATGTTCCCAGAAAGTATCAAACCTGTCAAATGCCCAATCAAATGATGAGAGGCCATCTCCCTGACGCCGAGAGCCAGGAGATCAAACGCCGCCGCCTGTTTTATACTCGCCAGATCTTCCCCGTTTCTTAAAATAACCCACCGTGCCTCAGTGGCAGCCTTAACCATTTTATGTCTGTGCTGTAACTCTCATCTTGAAACTTGACCTCCCCCGATTAAAGCAACGAGAGGAATATCCCTGCCCCGAGCACCCTGGGGCAAACCTCTCACAGGGTTTGTCCGCGGCCTCTCCGCCGCAGCCGAGGCCGCCGGACCCGTTCCTTTCCCGGACTCCTACTCCTGCAGCGCTGCCGGGCAGAGCGAGGTCCTGACGGTTCCCCCGCCATTCGCAAACGCGAATTTCCACGCACGCACATCCCCACACACACACC
>VZSZ01011752.1:807573-823392 GCA_013398815.1 Ibidorhyncha struthersii
GCCGGCGGCCCGCTCTCCTCTCCGCTCCCTTACCTGACAGGCAAGTGATACTCTTGGTCATGGTCATGTGAAAATATTTTCGAGGTATCCTTTAACAGCCTTTAAATATTGAAGCCTAAAAACAATATTTGCTGTTTTAGCTTTGAAGCTTTAACAAAAGCTTTGTTTTAGCATTTACCTCGGTGTGCAATAAGAGTTAATAATCAAATCCGTCCCAACCCCCACAAATGTTAAACAAAAAGATAAAAGAAATGCAAATAGCTATTGTCATGGAAAGTTAAAGTACCTGTCTGTATTTTTAAGTGAAAACTATTATCTCTATCAATCAAAATTTAAGAATACAATAGCACTAATCACACAAGGTGCTTTGACTGAGGTACTTTTCCTCATAAAAAGTTTTTTTTTTTTTTTAACTGGTGCATAAAAGTAATACACTTACAATTAGATGCGGTATTTGTAATTTTGTTATTAAAAACCCTCGGCAGTCTTATTGTTAATAAATGCCTCTGAGTCTGTAGGCTGATTTGTACCCAAGAAGACCAAAGTCCCTACATATTTTAATAAGGTTGATGAAATTTTATTCAGATTCTCACACTTTCCAACATGTGGTGGAACAGCACACTCTTCTGTTTGAGAGGAGTTACTCAAACGAAGGAAATAGTTAATTGGTAACCAAAACTACTACTTCTGGCCTCGCTGCACGTTTTCCACATTTCTCCAAACGCTGTCTGTACGGCAACCGTCTGCTTTGAAGACGTGCCCTTTGTCATCTTTTCTTTAATTTTTGATACCAATTCCCTCTCGTCGGACTCTGGCGTTCTCCTAATACAGCGGACGCTACATACACCGTACATACGTTGTGCAGGCACACCGCACAGATTTTCTCAAAAGTCATTTTTTAAAACTCTTTTGTCCAGACTAAATCAGAAACCGAGCTGTGCAGTTAATAAGTGCAAGAGCGAGCGACAGCAATTACGCCTATACTGAAGGAAAAGAGCTCGAGATTAAAACACCTATAAGTAAATAGTGAAGCCAGGATGCCATTATGCAAACTCTGCTCTCAGGGAGGGATGTCTCCCACACCGAGGAGCAATAGGACTGTCATTTTTTCCCCCTGCAATATCAGGTTTCCTACTCTACAGTTCTGGTACTCTGCATCATGGCTAACATCTCTAGTGTGCTATTAATATCAATGAAGAGACGATTCAATTTCCACATAAGAAAAACCTTCCTATTACAGCGCAGACATTCTAGTGAGGACCCTTGCAAAGGAAACAATAAAGACCAGAGGGTTGGGGTTGGTTTTTTTTTTCCTCCTCCTTCTTCTTCTTTTTTTTTTTTTGCTGCTGCTTTTGCAGTTCTGCGTTGCACACTGTTTGAAAGCTTTTAGCTAACAATGGAAGCATTATCTTCAGGATAGTTACAAAACAGGATTTGTTAGTACAAAGAATAATAACACCCAACTCCTCCCCCCCCCCCCCTGCGCTCCCCCCCAAATACCTGCCTATTGCAATACGGCATTTAGTACTTTATTCAAAAGTATATTCCAGAAACACCTGTATTCTTGATCTAATTCCCTGCAACAAACTCCCTCAGCGGACCAGGTTTGCTTAAGGAGGTTTGGACAATTAAAAACAAACAAACAAACATACATTTTTTGCATTTATAAAATGGAATAGAAACAAAAGTATCTTATTCTACCGGAGAGAAAACTTACCCATTAATGAGGAAGAAAAAGGCTTAGAGCTGTACAGTAATTCCCAACCAACTGCAGAAAAGTTGAGAGTTTGAAAACACTAAAGCACTTTTGACTATCCAGCCTTTCTGTGCTTCAACACTGGCTGCAGTGTAAGGAAGGACTGAAGGTATGTGGTCTAAACACAACAAAAGCCACTGCCTTACTCTAGATTAAATATGCAGGAAGAGGCCCCTTTGCATAAACACAAACACTCAGCAAATGAGTAACTGGCTCAAATCAGACGCCTGCTGTGCATTCTACCTGTCCTGATCTCTGACAAGCTACACAGCTTGTTTAAGGGGATAGGAGCTACAAAATCAAATCAAATCATAGCGCTAAACGCTTTGCTCGTGTAATAGTAAATAACAACAGCACCAACAACTCGACGCCAAACGTTCATTTCTAATCTAAGCGTTGCTCTGGCAAAGAGCTGAATCGTGTGCTATGCCCGCTTTGGCTCAGCCACCCATCTCGCCGGAGCAGAAGAAACACAACCAAACACCACCTGTAAAATTCATTTTCATTAACTGTACTGAAATCCAATACATTCCTGGCCCGGTCTTTTCTTAATGAGGATTTAAAATTAATACAGAGACTTCTGGTTGGGTTGACAGATTAAATGTGAATTTGCTTCTACTGTCCCTGTTTTGTTTACTATATAGAAGACATTCCACACACAGACCTATTTTAGCTGTTATGAGTCACTGCATAATGCACACCTATTTACTAGTTTATTTGGGGAAAAGGAAGAAATTTCTGAAGTTTCCTTTAAAAATGTTATTTTCAAAATACTACTCTCATAAAACGACCCCTCCAAACTATATTTACTTCAAAAAACAACTAAATTAGAGACTGCGATAACCACCAAACACCTCTAAGCATTTATTATTATAATCAAATATACATAATTATATACTGTGATTTACTCCTGCTTCTAGAGAAATAAATTATTTTTCAGTCTCGTTTATACTTCCATTCCAGAAATAAAATGAAGCAGCACAATCTTAAAGCAATTGGAATTCACCAGTGTCCCTTCCTAACTTAAGGAGTCAAACCACATTGACCTCTTATTGTGAGTCCTAGCTACATGTTGGTTTTAGTAATTTAATTATTTTTTAATAACTTGCAGTATTAAATGATTGCCATTGAAACACAAATAAGATTATACTCCTCTGCCTTACTCTCCTGCGCTCCAGACTACAGTGTAACGTGGACGACACGACTGTGTCCAGCACCGAAATTTCATTCTGAAAGAGCACTTACACGCAGGCAGACACAGGAAGATTCAGGCTTTAAAAGATGCAACACATATTTACTGGATTCCCAAGCATGTGCCACAGATTATTTCAAAGGATACTGGGTATAACTCACAGTTTTAATGCAGATCAAGCGCGTTCAGTTCCACTGAGCACTCATACACTACAGAGGGAGTTTTTACTTTTCTTTGGATAAACTCACCATGTTAAAAGTACAATAAAATTGCTAACATGAGCTAGCCAAGCCTAACCGGCTAAAAATCCTCCACAAAAGAATCCTGCGCAAAATTTCAGAGCCCCTGTATCATTCACTATTTTTGCACTGAAATGACCTTCCACATAAGGTGTCAGATAATACGGTTCACATAGAAGATAGTGATCTAACCTTGATGCAAATAAACCATAGTACAAAATTTAATCAGTATATCACTGTGTAAAAGCCTTTGTCCATCCCAATGGAGCTTCTAATGACTGTTTTGGCAGTTCTGGCTGGTAGTTATGCCTCCCTGCTCATATATATCTCATACTGGTTGAGCAAGCTAATGGAACGGCTGTTAGTGGAATCCAATATTAATACCCAGCATCGTGCAAAAACTGGATGCAACTGAATATATTATACAATTACAGGTAGTATCTAATTCCATAGGTATTAGATACTGGGGTCTAAATTAATATTTTAATAGAGAAAGCAAAATAAATACTACATTTCAGGTAAGATATCTATGAACTCTGGATCTGCCAGCCTTCCTGCTGTAAGCCTACTCTACACTCATACAGAACAGACACAGGACCCTGACAAAAATTGGCAGGCAAGCTTTAGATGCTGAGTGACACATACTGATGCACAGAGTCAAAGATGTCATCTTCATGCAAGCTCCACTAGTTATGAGCTTGAGAGAAAAATGAAACAAAAAAACCCCAAAATAAAACAAAAAGAAAAGGGGGGGCAGTGGGGGTGAGAGTGGAGCGAGACCTCCAGAAAATAAACAGGGTGTACAGTTTCAAAGGCTACAGACACAGACATTTCATTGTTCAAGCCAATTATCAGTGGAAAATAATAACAACAGATGGATTCAGAGTCACTGACTTTTCATATGCACTTCATCTCTGCACAACAGATGATGAAATGCGAGAGCTATCTCGGAAAGGCAAAACATCTTTCAGTAAAAGAACTCTATACTCCAGATGGGGACCTTCTAAGGCAGCTGATTATCTTCTTATAATGTTGTAAGATAGACTTACTAAAACATTTCAAGAACTGATCAGATAGGATGAGCACAATGGCATCATTATGAGGCGTAAGTTGCTTCGGCCTCAGACTTGTGACTAAACTAGTCAGAGATTTCAGTAGGGTCAGAGCTGCCCATTCCCCGTTTTCGCATCAAGTACCAGTTCCAAAAAAGGCCCCAAGGCTGCTGCCTGCACCCTGGGCACAACACAGGGGGCAGCTTTGCCTGGAGAGGGGAAGTCAGCGGCTGCATCCCAATAAAAGCCCTGCTGCCACCAGCGAGGTGAGCCCCCTCACCTTCTGCAAGCACACTGTTTCACACGGGGACAAAGGCAGAGGACAAAACATATTTACAATTGTTTCCACTCTAATTGCTAGATGTAGAGGGACCTCGTCATCCAGGGGCCTACAGCGATGCAAATGTAACCTCAGCTGAGTCAATGGAGTTACACCCGCGAAAACTGGTGAGGCACAAATAAGACAAATTTTTTCTTACAAAACCTTTACAAAAACTCATCTTTTTATGGGAAATAAAAATTTGCTTTCAAAGGGAAATAACAAATACATGTAAATTTTGGTGGTTCCGGTGATAAGCAGTTCCACCAAATGTCAAAACATGCAGTGAAGAACCACCTACCCAGCACAACCTTCTCCTACTCAACCTGAATACCACAAAGTATGTGTTTTTGATCACATGAATCAGGTATACCACAATCTCAAAAGTTAAAAAAAAAAAAAGTAGTGGAAAAATTAGCTCATTAATCTTTAAGACAATATTTCTTTAATGGAAGAATACTACATAAGTAGTGCATTAAAACGAACTGGTTGCCATTTCCACAGTTTCTTCTCCAAAACACTGCAAGGAAAATTTTAAAAAATGACACGCTCTGTAAATCAATATCGCATACCGAGGGGTAGCAGTACACAACACACATGCACTGAACTTGCACCTACTGCTAATTTATTTCACAAGTTACAAAATATTTCATAAGTAGAGGGCTGTTGGCTTCACAAACACGAAGGGAAGAGATGAGTTTGCGGGCACAAAGCACAGCGTCTCCCCTCTTTGTGAAGTACTTTGTCAAAAGTAAATTCACAGGGGAACATACGAGCAAAGAGTAAATTTTGCCCAGGGCAAAATTCTGCAACTGCTTTAAGAAGCAAACAAGAACACAAAAGATGTGTAATACAACCATCTGGCTCTACTCATGCTATATCAATAATCCCCAAAATTTATCCCCACCCCCTTAATCAACCCACACTGATGCCACAAAACCAAATGGCATCACTTATGCTTCCTGCCCATCACATTTTGAAATGATATTTAATATGCATACAGTACATATTTGCATGTTAATCAATTTCTTTAAGAAAAAAATATTTTTGCTTCTTGAGCTATTAGTTCTGCTTTTTCTACTTATTCACACTGGGATCTCGAAAACCACCAAGAAAGTCCTTGTGGTAAAGATACTCTCATATCGACACGGTGTCTCAGGTATCAGGATAACGTACCGGTCAAAATTTCAATCTCTTCTTCTCTCTAGTTTTGTGTCACAGTGTGAAAATAGCAGAGAGTGAATAATAATGTGCCAGGAAAATTAGCTGTTCAAGAAACACGGGTAAGCGATCCGTTTTGAACTCGAGGTTGGATGCGTTTCTAAGCAGGATGCAGGGAGGGAACTAGAGAGGGAAAGTGGGATATCCTACATGTCTTTTCCATCTAGGATTTCAAACATTTGCACCAATTATTTCAGGTTGCCCCCCATCCAGGAGCCAGCCTGCTCATGAAGGAGGAGGAAACGGGGAGCTCCTGGCCATGGATGGAGGACAAGCCTCCAATGTGCATTGGCTTCACGGCCGCTCTCCCTTCCCACCCCAAGCACACAGCAGGAGATGGATGGATGGACAGCCAGCCATGCAAGGTGACCGAAAGAGCAGCCCCGCCATTGTTTGGGGTTGGCTTCGTTCTTGAGGGAAAATCACCCGCGTAACCATCGTGATTCATACTGCGAGCACGCAACGTGAAACCGGTACCAAAAACAACACTTCAAAGGCGGTCTCTCTCCAGAGCTTCGGTGACCGACGGCCACGGCCCCAGGTGCTGACTCAGAGCTCTTATTCTTAATCGACTTTTCTGCAACAACACACCCCGGCCCAAACCCTGCCTGTCCCATGGCCGTGGCTGGCAGGCTGGCACCCTCCCCGTGCTCTCAGCGTGGATGGTGGCCCATGGCCGGCAGCGCTTCTTGCCCTCCTGTAGCACAAACATATGGTTGCTACGTAGGGAAGGAGAAATACAAGCCCTGAGCACTCATGGCATAGGGGGAAATGTTTTGCAACTATTTTCTTTGGAAATAAGCGTACATATAGCAGTTATGTCTGCTCCTACATCCAGACTACCAACCTGAGATCACAAACACTTTGTTATTTCTTTTTAAATTTTTTTCTAAATCCATTTTTGGATTGCTTCTGCTGTTTCTACGACTTGACTTGTACGGCCTCTTTGTAAGAATTGAAAACAGGTCTCCCACAAACACAGGAATGGGCGAACGGTTTAGAGAGCTAATCCACACCTGGGCTACGTAAAAGGGGCTCATATTTTCCAAACAGAAACACAACCCCTTTTATATATGAACCAGATTTGGATCCAAATGCTAAATCCTTCACCACATCCTATGTGGGGCTCTGCATGGTCAAGGGGAGTGGTGGTGGGTGGCGGCTGCGCCCACATTTCTGCGGGAGCACCGGCTCCGTCAACGATGGCGAGCCACGGATGAGGAGTCATTGCAACCTTGGACTTGGATGCAAAGGGCAGACCCGTCCTCAGTTACACCACGGTTAACGCAGGGTAATCCCCATCCCGCACACGCCTCTTAGAGAAGAATCTGGCCCTGTCTCGTTACTCTTGTTAGAAAAATGAAGGCTGTGATAGAAAATAGCTGAGAACTACATCTTGCCGATGCCAAAATACAATAATAACATGTTCAAAGATTTAATTTAGAAGACTACAAAGTCTAGCTCATACATCATAACACCTTGAAATAACACTTTAAGGTCAAATCCTGTGCATTTTTGGAAACCACCAAAACATAATGAAGTTTTACTTAAACACAGCATTTACATTTATAACGCATTTCAGATTCTTCAAGTAAGCTAGACCACATGCTAGGAAAATGTACTTCCCACAACATACAAATTAAGTCATATACAGCCTTCCCTCGGCAGGCTGAACAGCCACCGGCACAAATGGAAGTCCTGTGTAGGGATCAAAGGCAGCATGTGGACCTCAGAATATGATTTTTTAATTTTTTTTTTTTTTTAACTGGCAAAACATCAAATCCCACTAGTAGTTTATTTTTGTTGCCTTCCTTGCCCCTTTTCTACCTCTCCCACTTATTTCACAACGGAACATTTTTAAACCACTAGAAATCTTTGTGGCAAAGATGATGTCATACTGACACAAGATCAGGTGTGAGGTATGGTATGAATAAATACTTATCCGCAACCACATTTAATTTTCAATGGTTGGGCATCAAGAGACAAAGAAGTTCTTATGCAGACATATTAACTGAGGATTTAATTTTAAATGGTCTGCATTGAAAAGAGCAGGAACAACGCATCGTGCAAGCCCAGAAGAAAAAGAAAAAAAACAACCCACAAAAACCAAAACGCCTTGCGCACCTTCGTTCTTGTTTTTGAGAAAGCAATGCACAGCCTGAAAACTTATTGCTCTTCACAGTAATAAATATATAGTGCTTGATTACTTCATCTTCTAAGTCACCGATACCATGCAGGATAATTTTACTTTATGCACTGGTAATAAAAACTCTCCCTATGAAAATAAATATGTATTTTACAGTAATCAAGCAGGAACTAATTTTGTACTTTTTCACAAGTGGCCATTTACTTTGGCACTGAATGGTAATGTGTAGTAGAGAATGCAGTACATGCTTTAACCCAAGAAAAATTAGACTTGAAAATTAATACACAGTGAAAGACAAATTTAAAGCAGCCTTCTTGTGTTCTGACATAAGAATATAAAAATGACACGAGCAACTAAAGATTAGTTTACATACTTTTCAATCACAGCTGCCGCTCAGTAACCACAATACCTTTAAAATGACATTCCACCGAAAAAAAGATACAGTTTGGCTCCAACAGCGGCTAGATACAGTTAACATGAAATTAAAAGGGCATTTTTTATTTACACACATCGTACAGCACTGAGCCCCAGCACAATTACAATGGAAAGATTTTTAGCGTGATTAATTTAGAAATAATCTAGTGATAAATAGAGTGCATTGCAAGTGATTCTGCTGAGCAAATTTTTATCACCAGCCTTAGATGTCAAAACACGGTTTCAGGGACAGAGAACGAACGAGTCACATCTTCTTGGTTAATATTTAATTGGGTGCTAAAGATTCCTCCTAAGGACCTCTGAACCATCACTGACAGCCCCACAAGATGTCCCTGTCTGTGAAACAGATACCAACCCTTTCTGTATAAACTAAAATAACATTAAATTTAATCAAACCATTCAATTAATAAATCACTTCAGTGGACACTGCAGCCCAAGCCCTGTTTAATTACATAATTTTAAAAATATTTGCACACTGCAACCACTAAGATTGGCTCTGAGGTTCCATAATACACACTTAACACTTGAGTTGGAGAACAAATTTATTTAATAAATGCAGAGCTAAGTGCAATAATGCCTCTCCACTCAAACTGCAAAAATCACTTAGCATATCCTGCGAGAAAGAGCAAATAAACTTTTTCCCCGTTTAAACGTATGTCACCGCTACCGCTGGCTCTGGCAGAAGCCACCTCCTTTCCAACTGCCTTTGGGGTGGGTTTCCAGAGCCCGGGAAAGGGGTGGGAGAGCCGGGGTCCCCCTCCCGCGGCGCAGAGCATCCCTCCACTCAGCCTGCGTGCCGCATCCCTGGCCTCCCTCTCCTCACCCTCTGCCTCCATCCCTCCCCTCTGAGCTTCTTCCCCTTTCCCCACCCCGTGATGCTCTTCTGCCCTCTGTCCCCTCGTTCTCTGCTGCTTGCTGGGGCTCCCTGGCCTCCATCAACGTGCTCCAGCTCTTCCCATTCCCACCTCGAGCTCCTGCCTTGAGTTTCCCCCACCTGCTCTCTTTCTCGCTGCTCTTTGACATAGCTGCAGTGAAAAAAAGCTAGCTGGGGGGAAAAAAATTAAAAAATGAAAATAAAAATCACAAACAGGACAGAGGGAAGGGGCTGGGGAGGAGAGCGAGGGAAAGAAAACAGTTTAATAACGCCAAGCAGAACTACACAATTTCCAACAACAGCAAGAGATGCTCCTGAGCACCAGGAAGAAAAAGAAAAGCCACAGGCCAAGTGTGTTACTTGAAGTGGGATTCGGGTTCTGCGATGGGTGTAACGCCTGCATCCGCAGGACAGAAGAAAACCGTGCTACTGTCATATGTAACTAGGTGTGACAGCGCAGGAGAGGTGGAAATACGAACGGACCAAGCGGTGGCCTTAAATGAAAAAAAGCAAAGCTAAGGGTTTGTCACAGCTTAGCCACACAGCTGTGTGCCCTCGTACAGACTTTGCATTCATTCACATAGAGCACAGCTTTCAGGTCCTGCGGTTCCAGCGTGATTTTTTGGAAGAAAGTTGAGCCTCAAAAATAAATAAGTCTATATTTGGCCTGCCCTGGATTCAAGCAGTTCTCAGTAGTACTTTGCATAGAAACAATCTGAATTAATACAGGTTAAGTTTTCGAGATTATAATATTCTTTACCAAGCCAATGGATGCACCTCTAAAATTCACTGCCCTGACAAATAGTAGAGCTCTTGAAAGTCTGCTTGTATTAGTTTTATGGATCTATTCTACTGCTTAAATCAGGTCTCATTAAAATTACCATCCACACAAGTTCTCCCACTGGGAAATCTACATGCCAGAGCTACTCCAGTTCCGCAGGCGGTGCTCGGAGGGGGTTGCATATTGCAAAATAGCTGCGGACACGGCAGGGGGAGGACGGGGAGAAGAACAAGAGGACTTCAGGACAGCAAACAAGTTACTCCTCAGCCTCCTCTGATTTTAATCAGTGCAACTTCTGCTCAGGTGGTGCAAATGCATCGGTGAAAAGAAACGCTACTGCCAGAAATGAAACTGGAGTGGGGGTAGGGGGGTGGAGGTGGTGTAAAAAAGTATCCCTCAAAAAGCCAAATCCAGTCTCAAACATCCATTTTAGTGCTGGAGTGGCAGGCTAAATATGCAAACACTGCACCTGACAACTTCCACTAAAGCATATGATCTGCACGCTGCCCCTCCAGTTTAATTTTTAATAGTAACAGTACTTAAATCTCAGCATTAATGTATTAATGTTCAAATGAATACAATTAAAAGGCATCTCTCTTTTCGCCAGTGCTAACAACCTGGAAGATCTCGCCAACCTTTGTATTTGTGGGGATTATTACAAATATATTCTGCAGCCGTTGTTTTGGCAAAGAAGCAAAAACCTTTGCCTTTTAAATATAAAGTAACAGGAATAATGAATAATATATCTTCTGATTTTTGTTCTGCCATGATATATATATAATGATATATAAAATGTTCATTTATTATTATCACACATCCTAGGAAGCAGACATGCAAAATTACTTTTTTTTTTTTGTCTTATAAGGGTCATTTATCATACGGAACGTCCTCCAAATAGGTAGTCCTAAAATCTCAATTTACCGAGACATTTTTTAAAGCTGAATTCTTCAAACAGGGCTACTCTCCTGATGGTTAAAATAAAAACTTTATGATATTGAAATAGCTGGATTTAAGGAGGGAGAAACGCTCTGCATTTTCTTTTAGAAGTTCCTGCCCTGACAAATTAATGTCTGCCTATTATTTGTACCTAAATCTCGCCGCATTTATCAGTAACAAAAGCACGACGTGACCCTCTTCAGGCCAAGTTCAGAAAAAGAAAAGCATTTACTAAAAGGGCATTAATTTTTATTGTAGCATCTGTGATCTTTGGGTGGGGAAAGGAAACACCATAAAAAACAAAGTCTGTATATACAAACTATCAGTCAGATTTTAACACTTATGCAGAATAATGCAAAGCTTTATTTCTTTCTGATGTTAGCAGGCTTTTTTTTTTTTTGCATTCCATTTTTCAATATGTAAAATGACAAAATGCAAAAACAAAAACACGAAAATGTGCTTGTTAGGGCTGGCCTAGTTTTTTGAAACACGCACAAAAATAAAACCCACTCATAAGATCTTATTTTAATATGTAATAGAAGAATCTGGCAAACATTAGCCAGAATAAGTCTAGCCAGCGAACACAGACTAACATACTAGTCTGCTGCTGTGAAGCAAAATGGAAATTTGATCTTGTTCTTCCAAGACACAAGAGCAGCACCTTCCACCTCAAGAGCAGCGAAGGAACGTGATGCGGGCGTCTGCGCGGGGCCGTGGCTGCCCGAGCAAACACCGGGCTCCTGCTCAGCTCCTCGGTGCTCACCGCCACCTAGTCATCTTCTTTGCAAACGAAGCCCCTTCAGTTGTCCCATCTCCAACCTCTCCTTTGTCAAAAGGCAGGGATGGTAAAAACAAGTCAAGGGTAAACGTGTGCCCCTTCCCCAAAGCTACGTCCACGCTCGCTCCAGCGTTGGCCGCTGTGATCCTGGTGAGCGAGACCCAGCAAAACCCAAGCGGCAACGCGATGCTCTTGTCACAAATTTTCTTTCTGGGCAAAATCTACTCCAAGTTGTGCAGCTTTGAAGCAGTATGCAGAGAAAGAGTCAGACATAAAACTACCTCCAGGGGAAAAGAAAAAAAAAAAAAAGAAAAAAAAAAGATGATCAAGAAGGAAGGAGGGAATGGGAGAGCTGGAGTCAGCACGGCTAAAGACTCAAATGAGCAGGGAGGTGGAGGACAACTACAAAGCACTTAATTATAAACCCCAAAATGTTAGAAAACCAATCTCACGCTAACAATTTGCCTATTTTGGGATTACCTACAGATGAGGAAGGTTCAGCTTAATCAGCTATCTGTGCGAATGGATCCCCAATGTGCCGGAGCTGAACTCAATGGACAATCCCATTAGAGTGGAAAGAGCACGTGAAACGCCCTTGAGAAACGTGGCTAATGCCACAAACACTGAGGAAACAACTGTTAATAAATTCTTCCATTTTCAGGCTTAGGAGGCAAAGGGCAAATGTTGAAAGAAGCAGAAGATGGGAAGGGCATGGCTACGCTTTAGAAGTCCGTTTCATGTCTCACACGTTCCTGAGGCAGGTCTTGCTCCTTAGCTTAAAACCACCATTTTTAACCCACTAAAATAAGCCCCCCAAGAGGGAAACAACTACATCTGTTCTTCAAGCCACCCAAACTTAAGATGTCTCTCCCTCTTCCAGAATAGGAGACAATAGAAGAAAGGTCTCTATAAATAGAGAGAATAGAGTGTCTATAAAAAGAAAAATATTGCAAGAAGTCTCTAATAAAAGAGCTTGCAAAATGTATGAATTCAGGTATTGGAGGCACTCTGTAAAACTCCTGTTTGGGCTTTCTCTTTTTGATCAACACCGTCCCACAGGACAGAAGCTGCTCCCAGGTACGACCGTGGCACACCAGAGACTGTCATGGCCTCTCAGTATCTTGTATTTACTCAGGAAACATACCATGGACCACCGTGTGAGATGAAAGTCGCTAGCAGAAATAATTTGGGGGCGGATAGCCCCCCCAAACCAGGTGACACACTGGGACGGACATGAGCTTGGCAACTACTGGAAGACCAGATCTCAACCTGCTGCCCTTTACCCACAGCCCACGCCAGGCGCTGTTGGGACGCAGGGTCACGAGAAGGTCCACGTGGTGGGACAAGACCTGAGGAGCTCAGCACCGCCACCTTTATCAGCCATAAGCAGCTGCCTAGACTTCAAAGGCCCGTCAACGGTACCGTGGGGCCCAATCCTATCAGCATCTTATCCATCCTTACCACTTAAAACACGTTTATCACCATGGGCACGAGGACTCCGGAGCATCCCCGCCGTCCCCCAGGGACCAAGCCCGGCTTCGGCGGCCGCCCCGCAGACCGGCTCCTCTCCTACCTGGGTTTGATCCAAGTGCTCACGCAGCACGCTCTTACATTTTATTCTCTCTCTCTCTCCCTGAAGCTTTGGCAACTGAAATCTATTATGATGTCAAAAGGTAGCTGACAACATAAAATGTATCCCGCTGAGTTGATGCCGCACGCTGCTAAATTTACAACAACAGAAGTATCATAAAAATTATAAGAACTGCAAATTAACCACTGATTTTTTTAGTTCAGTGACATAAATAACAGTAAAGATCTGGAAAACTTCCAAACATCTTTACAACTGTTTAATTTGTCAAAATCTATCAAGTGTATTTCAACCACAAACCTGTCCTCTGCAGCGCATTAGTTTTCACGTACTTACGCTGGCATCAAAGGCAACAAAAATAAAGCTTATGTAATTACTGTATTCTGATGCACCTTTCCAGTCACACATTTATTTCTGTTTTTCTTCCTCTGTACTTCTTTGTTGACACTAACAGTCGGCAATGTTTTAGAAACATTCACACTAAAAACCAAAAAACTCACTACTGCTTTCCATCCCTCCGAGGTTTGCCCGGGACACTCAAGAAGGCACATCGCTTTGTTTGCCGATTTGACCACTTTTCCACTCACGTGTTGCACGTACCTCGCGACGCTTGCGTCAGCAAACCTTTTTATTTACTCCTTTATTTGTGCACCGCACGGAGCTCTGCGAATGCAAAGCCGCTTTTCCAGCAGCTGTGAGAGAGCAGGAGAAGATTAAAAAAAAAAGTTACAGGTTTTATTGCTTTGGGGGGGGTGATCTCATTTTTATATAGCTATTTATTTTGTATAGTTAAATATCAATTATTGTCTTTTCCAAGACACTGATTTACTAAATTGAGCACATTTCCTTCACTACCATTGCAAGATTAACTAAATTTGAAGTCCAAATGTGTTAAATTGATGGTGAAAAAAGTTAGGGTCTTTCTGAAAAATAACATAGAAAGTATTTCTGTTATTTGACTCCTCAGAGAGTAATCGTTATTTGACTGCTAAGAGAGCTTTGGCCATCACGCCAGCCCAACCGTGGGTGGCTCGCCAGTACTAGCCCCAGCACAAACCAGCATAGGCAACACGGATTTGCCTTTGCAGAAAGAACTGGGCAAGATCTTTTCAAGCTATATTCGTCGCCCTACGCACAGGTTCACACCAAGAAAAGTCATACACAACTCCAACTGCTGCGAGGGAGTCGTTATATGTGTAAATAAATAAATAAATCAGGTAGACACTGAGAGCTGACAAGACTTTTCTGTCCTCTTTTTTTTTTTCCACTTTTAAAAAGGCTTCGTGTGGTACGGAGAAGGGCTTCTCCCTTCAAGCTGGTTCCGTTTTCCTCGGAGCCATTTTGTGATTTTCCTATACTTAAAATGTGAAATATTACAGGAACGAATTAAGCTTTCTTAGATACTAGGAACTCATAAATCCCTCCCTCTAATAATATTAAAGTACATCTTGTGAGTGACTGAACAGAGGAAGAAAATGGGGGCAACGCACTTGCTGCAGCTCCACGGGTGAAAAATCCCATTGCAGAGGGCAGCAAGGCGGGGTTCATGGATGCAGAAGCAGGTACCAAACTATTCACGTGTGCGCACACCCGTCCTCAAAGCTTCACCTGCTCCCAAGAGCTGACAGCCACTGTGCACATCGACTTGCCCCCATGATCCCAACCAGCCCAGGTTTGGTGGCCCCATCACCTGTGGACCATAAAGGGGACACGGCTCTGTCCCAGGGGCTGGTGGGCAGGGGGGCACAGCACCTTTTTGGAAGCAGGGTGATGTGTGCTGGGATGTGTTATACCACACTGATTTCAAGACCAAATCTTGACCGCATTGGCTACCCATATGGAGGCAGGAAAGGAAGCTGAAGGAGCGGGTTTGACACGATAGGTTAAACTCACTCCCCCGCCCCCAGTAAACCATACAGTGAATCTTTTTACACTGTAAAAGCAAAATAGAATTGCTTGCCATTTGCCTTAAAAAAATAGGATTTATGCTTAAAATACAGCAAAACAACTCAGAACATAGCGCAGCTCTGAAAATTAAGCATCCAGATATACAAAGGATTTTTAAATTAATTTTCCCACTGTGTTGTTTGCAGGAGCAGTGCACTTAAATGGCCACAACTCGTTCAGTGACACCCAGAGGTACCGTGCAAGCGCTATGGAATGGTGCAAGTAATTCAAAGTTCTTTGATTAAATCTAACATAATTGCACATAGCTGGAAAAAAATCACAGCACGTTGGCTTCGCATATTGCATTGCATAAATCACAAGCGATTCCCACAAAATCTAGCCTTTCCAGACTATTTTATCTAAGCAACATATAGCTGTTACAACAATTTTTGAGTGATTTTGATTCTCGTTGTGGTATAATGAGTAATGAAGAAAGCACGTTTTTTATTCTGGTTTGCACTGATGAGATGTGTTTCTTCTTTGACTAAACCCTCGGTGAGTCAGTTCTGCCGCTTCACAACAATGAGTTCTCATGTTTCCCTCTGCACAGAGGAA
>VZSZ01011752.1:823409-836427 GCA_013398815.1 Ibidorhyncha struthersii
AAAAAAAAAGTCTTCAACTACCCCGTTCTCAGCTCGAACTGAAGGGAAGACCTTGAGAGGTCCCATAATTCGTGCTGCTCATTGCACCCTACACCAAGGTGTCGTGCAAACCTGGAGGAGTCCCAGACCCAGAAAACAGACACACCAGCTCCACAAAACACTGCCTGGAGACAGAAGTGCCCCAAAACTGAGTTCTCTGCAGGAAAAAGGAGAGAGTCAACGACGCGAGCTCGAGGAACATTTCTCACTAGATGCAGGAGAAGGTGGGCTCGGCCAGGGTGACTTCCCTCAAAACTCAAAAACTTAGCAACAGGCTTCTGCAGCCATTTTTCTCTGACGTTCCCAGGAAGGGTAACCACAAAAACTGCTTCTTGCTCTGAAAAGAAAAGAGACCTTCTTCTCTGCTCTGCACCAGATTTTCAGACTTAAGTTTCTCTTTCCAGTAACGTGCGATGCAAAGGCTTTATGCTACGTGGGGCCTAATATTTTCAGGCCTGGAGACTTAATTACATTCTACTTTAATTGGCACATGGTACTAGAGTATAAATATTAATAACATTAACAAAAAAAAAAACCCTGATTGAGATGGCAAGCTGAAGACCGGATCAATAAATCAACAGTAATCTTTTTTCTTAATCACAGCAGCTACTCCACCCTTTTTATTGATCTTTTTCCCTTCCTTTTTTTTTGCTTTATTTCACTATAATCTCCTGAATCTTGATTGAATTAGTTCAAAACAATTGCACACCTAGCCGGGATAAGCCATGCTTTAGTCTTAAAACCCTTCTCGTGGTAGCAGCTGCACAGTGGGTTGTATGATGTTGTTGAGACCAACCTTTTATTTCTCAGCTTCTCCCTTCTCCTGGTGCTCAGCCCTGAATCCCCAAACTAAACAAAATTTGGCAGATTGGTGTGCAGTCAAAATTTGCTCTGCGTAGGAAAGAGGTAACCGTGCTAGATCTGACGTCCTCCCAGCCACGAGGATTTATGCGTGCATTGGTTCAAAGGAACCTTCATTTAACTGTCCTACTGTAATCTGAACGCTAGCAAGAAAACCAAACCATGTATCTTCTTCAGGCATATCTGTTGATCAAATATTTTACTCCCATGTTCTCTACAGCATCATTACGGTACTTGCACGTGTTCACCCCAAGTATAAATCTTCAGCATATCCTACCTGCCTCTGCAGCAGCTTTCCTGGAAACGGCTTTATTGTCTTCTAGTAAACTTCACTCGTGTTATTTATTCTCCTTTAAAAGAGAAGTTACACTTCACTGTATTCGTTCCTAGCAAAGACAAGTTTCTGCCTATCAAAAGACAAGTTTACTGGCAAGGACCCTTGTAATAATACTGATAATGGCTAGAAATTACACATTTTGTAAGGGAGAAGACAAAGCACTTCATGCTTTATAATAGTTGTGCTGATATCATAGTTTCACCAAACTGTGCTTTCATACAAAATTATAGCCTTCCCTCCTGAGCGGCCTGACCTGCAACTCTTTAGGATAGATATAACGGGGCACACTGTCAACCACAAATCAAGAGAGGCGCTGGCTTCAATGGAGAGTTTGCAATTGGCTTCCAAAGACTTGGAAAGCGATGATCTGACCCCTTGTTTTCAGTAGGGAAATTAAATATACCACTGAAATAAAACAAATCAGGCTAGAAAAAATCACCAAATAAAACTTTAAAAACTAGCAAAAATAAAGAGCCTTGAGGTTGCGAGCTGAAAAGGATCTCACATTTTAATAAACAGACAGTAATTACAAATATTACTGAACAAAGGAAAAGGAAACCGAAACACACCGAGAAAGATAATCAAGAAAGAAACGTGCTTATAGGATGCCAGTCCAACTGATTAAAGATCTTCAGAAAGCGCGATATCCCACCGAGAGCCGTTAATCCTTATCTGGATCCTTCCACACACCCACAGCCCTGCCAACATGAGATCTGAGGATCGAGCAGAGCCAGCCCACCCTTCTGCCTTGCTACTTCTGTCCCTGCCTTCTGTGTATGCCCACTGCTGCTGCCCATCACAGCCTCCTAAACCTAGGCTATGCACCCTTCATTTCGCTTACGTTAAAGCGAAAGGGAAGCTGCAACCAGTAATTTTTTTTCCCCCTACTTTCCCCCCTCCATGTGAAACGAAGCAAGGGAGGAGATCCCAGGCTGAGTGGCTTTTCAGAAGCAGTAGATCCCTGAACTGGGCGAGGTACATAAATGATATGACATGACTCACGGATGTCATCTAGCAGGTAACGGCAAACAAACAGCAGTAGCTAGTTAACGATGATCTGCAATAACGTCGGGGAGACTTGTTACCGTGTAAGTAACCTGCCACGCCGGGGATACAAATTGTCTCTGATTTGATAGCACCTACTGCGGCGAGGAACGTTATCAATGTGCGAGCTTGCTCAGATAAATGGAGTACTATTTCCCTGTGCTGCTGCTGTCACTTTCTCTGGTCTGTCAGCCCCTTTCTTAAACCGATTGCTATTTTTATTACACTCCTTAAAATATGAAGCGGGAGACTCCTTTTCCTGAAACACACCGGCTAGATAGATGACGCCTTTTAAATAATATTCTTTTCTCGCTGGCCCTGATCCTCGCAATGTTGTTGCTTACTTTGGAGGGGGAAACAAAATAAAAGCGGCAAGCCGTATCTCTCCATTCCAAAGGGAGTGGTTTCCCAAGAAAAGCATAGTTTTGTTCCCTTGCTATTTCCTTTCGGCACTGCAGACGAGCGGGCAGCAGACCCGCTACTAAAACTGACCCCAGCAGCTGGGAAACAACGCTCAGATATACACAAAATACCTGTGGCAGCTTTGAGGGCAGCAGGTGGCAATTTGGGGAGCGATCATCTGGATTGTGAACGGGCCTTACCGCTTCTAAATTCTGGATTTGGTAGGAGAAAAGGAAAACTATGAGCAAACAGACTTTGAAAAGTCTAAAATTAGGTGAGATGCTATTGAAAAGGAAAATAACTTCCAGCTTTATTTTAAGAACTGGAATTGTGTTTCCTGCTTCCATCGCTGCACTACTTCTGGAAAGGAAGTTGCCCGCAAGTAACGGATAAAATACAGAAAACCTTGTGGGGAGAACATTTTTGAATCCACATTTCTATAAAAATAAAATCCAGAGGCTGGTAGAGCACACTGCTCTCACTGTAGAAGATGCAGTGCCAAAGAGGAGGCGGGGGGGGGAAAGCGCTCGCTAATACAATAGGTGATTGTACTCTGAGATCTACCACATATGTTACTCCAAGGGCTCTCAACCTTAAACTTGGAAAGCCTAAGACACTGGAGCCATGATATATAAAGTAAGACCCGAGTTCCAAATATTTGATTTAGCAAAGTAAATACGGTTGTTTTTATTGGGTGCAACAAGCATTTTTCACAGAGCGAAGAATTATGGTAAACATCTGCTAATCATACTCACAAAAGAGGTCATTGTGTTTAAATCCAAGGTCATATTAATAGCTATATTTAATTAATAAAACCCAACAGTAATATTACCCAAGTTTCCAACAACGTCTGCTTCCTGACACTCAAGGACCCATTCATTAATGGACCACTTATATTGGTTTTTCTTGATACTGCTGCTAAATTCTTACAAAGCTTTTAGGCCATACAACAGAGGTCTGACTTAGAAGTAAACTGCATCGTGTTATGCTATATGTCTCTGGGGTATTACACCATGTGGACGTAGTTTGTGAACACATGCACTAACAAAAATACTGGGATATGTGATATTCCATGAAGGTGGTCTTGCATTTCCAGGTTTCCATGTCTTCTCCCCTGCAAAGGGATAGGTAAGAGCATCACACGTGCTTCTGAACTAGGAGGTAAAGTTCTTCGATGAGTCATTTATTGCCTAGATGTAAGTTAGAGCCGCACCTGCATTTTCATGAGAGCTTTTTTGCTTGAAAAGAAAGAAAGGAAAATCCTAGCTTTTCAAGAAGCGTTGGATTTCCTTCGTACTTCCAACCCGCTCCCGGTTAGATCTGGACGGGCAATTTCTCAATGTGTTTACAAGTTGCACAGCCGTGGTGAATTATTGCCCAAAGTGAACCGAGTGTTTCGATAGTTCTAGTTCATTTTGCCTGTTAAGAAACACACTGTTGAAACGTTGATCTCAAACAGAAAAATGAACCTGGTTTTCGCTTACTCAGGTGTTAAACAGCACAGCTTTTTTCAAATCTCAGGAGGTGTCCTGGATGAAACTGATACAAACGAGAAATGAATCAGATCTTAGATATTCTAATGTTCAATTGCTTAAATTTAAGGCAATGGAGATCTATTGAAAAGGAGGTTTTCTTGCACACCCAGACTTCCTCATGTAACTGCAATCATTGATGTTTATAGATTTTTTTTTCTGTGAAAGATAAATCTAGCTTGTTGCATGAAAAATCCTTGAATGCACCGATGTTTATTCGCTGAATTTCCATATCCTTTACACTTGAAGTTATTTTCTCTTTTCCACAATGTATGTGAAAACCATGACATTTTATATATTCTACACAAGTTCCTCACACCATACTGCACTATCTCCATGCTATTATATATATTGCAGTAACGCCATTTCCAATTCATTACAAAACGCTACACGCTTTTATGCACCAGATGTCCTAGCTTTGGTAGGACCGAGTTATTTTCTGCCCAACAAGTCTTGAAGGCCAAAACAGTTGTCCCTGTATCTGTATACAGCCAGGCCATTTTGCCTACTCGTGTCGGACTTCCACCCCAGGAGACATAGGTGCTTTGTCTTACTCTGCTTTTAGACAATTTGTCACCAAAGACAACCTTGGAAACCTGTGTTATGTGCAAAGCCATACCACTGGCTAGTGACTCCTGGTATAAAGAAGTTTGGATATGAGAAGAAGTCCTGATAACTCAGTTCCCAGATGGCCCTCCCATCTTTCGTGGCTTCACGACAAACCAGGTGGATTCTTTCGACATCTCCTGCCCTTAAATCTACAGCCTAAACATTTTCCAGAAGCCTAGATTTGTTCATGCACAATATAACCTTGGCACGGGAGCAACAAAAGCAGCGAAAAATCCACCCTGTATCTGCAGGTCGGTGCTTATCGTGGGCCTGCAGCCACCCAAAACCTCTTGTCAAAAGCAGAGAGATAGTCAGTTGTTCAGCGAGCTCTGTGCAATGCTCCTCAACGCCTGCCCGTTATCTTGGGGACACATCGAGACCTTCTGACAAGCAAAAATGAACCATATTTTGGGAGAGGTCCTTGACACGGGGATCCGAGAGGGAGAACGACTGGAGGAGGACAGGGCAGGGGGAGAAGAGAGGAGAGCTGAGAGTGAGACATTATCTTTTCCCCTCCTCTGCAAATACACGTGGGGACGGCGGCCCTGGGCAAGGCCAGGGAAACTACAAGCGCTCTGGATTGAAGCCTCCAAGTCCAATTCCGCCTCTGAGAATGAACTGCTACCGAGTTCAGAATTTAAGAGTCACAGGAAGGTCCACGCTAGGCTGGACGAAATTTAAGGTCAGGCTCCTCATGCAGGCAGCCTCTTGGTGGAACAGAAAGATAAAATAGCAGGTGAGTTTACACGTAGATGTGTAGCTTTGGGTAGTAAGTTGCAAGAGCATAAGTAGATCATGGGTAATAAATCTTAAGCTCAAGTAACTCATTAGCCATTTTGGCGTGACCCATGAAATGCATCACTTTGATCTGATGTATTTCTGCGCACCCTGCTATCGTCTGTGCTGACTGCACTTTGTTGAGATGAAGGGCTTCTTAATCCAAATCAGAAAGTGATGCTTCTGCACTGATGCTCTAATTTAAGAGTTATAATTAACAGACTTACAGCTAATCAGATCTCATCATACCTCCCCTAAGGCCCTAAATTTGGGAAACAACAGAAGAAAGGACCAAAGGCGCCTCAAGATGGCATCTAAATTTGCGTCTATAGTTTTCTATGTTCAAACCCATGCATTCATACGTGTGAAACTGGTGGGAAACACGATCTTGTGGTTGGAGTAGATGCAGAGAAATCGGGAGGCCTCAGGTCTGCTTCCACCACTCCATCCCTTTGGGCAAATTATACAGGACTTGATTTTCAAAACTGGGAATAGTCAGCAGCCTACGGAAAAGTGCATGTAAAACTATCCCATGTAGCTCACTTACTAATTGCACAAGCCTCTTACACAGCTGTCCCCTAATCTCTATTCCAAACAGTATTCCACCTGCAGAGGTGGGGAAGGTAAACTCTGGCTCCCAGCACCACTGCCTGGCCCCCGCGTATCAACCTGCAAAGTCAAGGCGCTTAGATCGAAACGCACGGGACCAGGTAACCCTGCTCCTCCACATCCACACTGCACACGCCGAGGCAGTGCGTCGTGCCCACAAACGAGGAGGAGAACAACAACAGATCACTCTGGGGTATGTTAGCACACTAAAAACAGAAAAGAAAAGAAAAGTAGAAACCATTTTTACCAGGGGCAAAACGGCCTTGAGCGCATAACTCAGCTCCTCTCCGGCAGCCACGCTGCCTTTGCCAAGCTCCCGTCCCTCGGTCGGCAGCTGCCGGGGCAGCCGTGTACGAGGGACGGCACGTCCAGCCCAAGGCAGCTGAACCCACACAATTAACATTTCAACATTCGTGCAATTGCTGCATCGCAAAACCTCAGCATTCATCATTTTGTCATACCAGTTAACCCAAAGTAAGTTAGCCTGAAATTTTTGGTACGGGCTCCTTTGCTGCCGGCTGTCCAAGTCCTGCATGCCCACTGAAGGATTACTCAGTTCAGACATTCAGTTCAGCAAAGGGTTTGCTTCTTTGTCATCTCCATACTCGTTCAGTTGAGCCCATCAAAGGTCACGCTAACTCTTTGGCTTGGAAAGCGCATCCCTGCGTTAATAGAGGTACAGTCTCACTCAGGATGTTTTCAAAGCAGATGAATTCACGAATCATGGGCAGCACGCTCCTGCCCATGGTTACAGAAGGATTACCCAAGGTTTCTCCAGCCGTTGGCTCATCCCCGACCTCCATTTTCTTCATGCCTGTGGTCAGACCAAAGCTAGTGGCGAAGGCAGCACGCAAGCTTGCCAGCAGCTGAAGGTTTGCCACCGGCTCTTTGGAAAATGCATAACCGTCAGCCCAGGGAGCTGGGCAGGGGCCGCTCGGATCCCACCCACCGCCTGGGGACACCACGCCGCTTCCCGGTGGCACGAAGTACCCTCTTCGTGCCCACCTGCAGCTTTGCTCTCGCCCCATCCAAACACAGCTGGAGAGCACGAGGAGAGGAGGGTTCAGTCCAGAACATGCCCTTCCCTCACCCTACCCCTGAAATAGCAGCTGGGTCACGGCCAGCCCCGACTCCTGACCTGCACGAGCTGTGTCAACACCAGCAGAAACAGAGCCTTCTGCACAGGGCTCCCCAGTCCACACCAGCACCAGCATGGAAGCCATCAAACCTGAAATACTACTGAAGTTTCCCTTCACCCTTCCCATGGATGTCCCCGTAGAAATACTATTTTCAAACAAGTGGTTTAATTATCCACTACACAGCTAGCGGTCTCAAACCTGGATAGAGCATCATTCCCCTCAAAGAAATGTCTGCCACATTTGCTGCATCTTTAACTTCCCAAAAGCGGAGTTAAAACTGGTCCAAGAAACCCAAAAGGACAGCACAGGAAAACGCACAGCGCACACATCTCTGTAACACCTCAGAACGAGGTATCCCTGTACAGGGATCCTAAGCAGGGACCTTGCCAGGCTTAAGGAGTTCATTCCTCCTGCCAGTTTGTATTTTCTATGTAAATTCACGCAGCTGCCTTGAAAGGAACCACAGGTTTCTGTTAAGCCAAACTTTGTGAGCTAAGAGCAAAATGCACAAACTCGCTGCTTAAGAATTAAATGTATATATTTTTATTGCAGCATGAACAGTGTTTTTTGTAAGGTGAACAAGAGCTTGTACAGCCAGGGAACTGTTTATAAACATAACGCTTATTCTTGTATAATATATGTATTTTGCTTTAATAAAAACAGAACCCGCTCATTCGGTATCAAAAAAATCACAGCACAAAATTTGTGTGTTTCTCTCAAGACAGAAATTGTAACTCCTTTTCCATGCTGTACCCTAAAGCTCCGGTTCACTGCAAACAGGACATTGTTTTCTTGGTTTTTCTTTTTAAACAGCACGGAAGAAAAAAAAAATAGTAGAGGGTGTCACTGCAAACACATCAACATCTACCATAAAAATGAAAACAAACCTGATTAACTCAGCTTAACTAAAGCTTCCAAGTTCCTTATCAGTACCTGGGACGTATCTGGAAGGGAGCTTTCCCACCCCAAAAGGAAGTGCCAGGGGTGTTCCCCACTCCCAAGGGTAGGCAAGGTTGGGTGGTTTGTCCTGTTGTGATTTAAATACGATGTGATCCTTATTCAGTGCTATAAAGTCTGCTCTGAGCATGCCAGTACATGTCAGCTTTCCCTTCACTCTGCAAGACAACATCCGCCTCCATGCAGAGTTCAAAAATATTTGATGATTTAAGCCAGCTTGCTACACTTAGGTTAGAACACAAAGCAGACTGCAGGGCTCGGTATCAGAATCAGCGTTTCCCCTCCCCCCCCACTTCTGAATACATCTATTTAAATCAAATAGGCTTTTGGCATCATTTTTACATGCCTACATCCAAGCCTACCGGTACTGGAAATCCTCTCCTCAGTATCATCATCATCTGAGGATAAAGACACGAGACTTCCCATTCTCCAAGGACTGCCAGTCTCCTTAAACATAAATCTGCTATTGTGCAAAAGGCACAATCTCTAAGGATTTCTATCGCAAAAAGAACAAGGAAAATAGCCCAATAACTGAGAAAATGGAGCAGTTTCACAGATTGGTGTGTTAAAGCAATATAAAGCAATTATGTGGTTGGGTGAAGGTAAGGGAGGGAGCAAAGACAGAAGTAGTTAAGGGGGTCTGGAACTGAAGGGAAAGTCTGATTTGGGACTACAGCGGCACCCTCAGAAATTGCAGACTGAAGACGGCTGCTTGGGACACAACAGCCACCGATGCCATGGGCAAAACCCCACTGCGCTCCAGATCAGCCTCCAGTTATCAAAAACATGCAGAACCACCAGCAGTGTTTCTCACAAGTACCGACTGAGCTAAGAGGGCAAAAAGAAAGCCCTAAATTTTTCGAGAAGTACCATAAGCTTAATTTTGACAATGGCCAAAGCCGTGACAAAACCTCCTATGTTTTTCTGAACAATTAAGCAATTCATAGTATATTCAATTCACACTTTTTTTTTTCCCCACAACTGGGTGTGTAATTTTGTTTTGTTAAACAGGCACCGAGTAGCACTATCCCACAGGTATAATTTCATTATTTCCCTAAATGCCACGTGCAGGGCAACAGCATACGCAGCGCGTGTGAGGTAGTGGGTGGTCTTATTTCCGACCCCGAAATATCTAAACCGCAGTAAGGTGGCTGGTTAAATACAGAGTCCCAACGTTAACTCTGCTTCTAGAACCTCAGAGGTTCACGTTTTCCAAGGTGATGCGGACCAGAGCCCCCGCTACCAGATCTGGCACTGCCCTCCCGATTTCGAGCTGCTGGGGCACCTGATGCGATGCTTTGGGGATATTTCACATTAACTGTTCAGCTATGAGCTATTAGCTCACAGCAGACACTGAATCATTAAGGCAGGATTGAAGTGGGGATGCAGAGAATGCCTCTGGTTAATAATATTAGCAAATACCCTCGCCTCGGCCTCGCCGTTTCCTAAGAGGGGTTGGGAAACCGTCCAGGGGGAATGCGTTTCCTAGGGCCCTGACTTCACAGAGAAAGGCAGAACGGCAGCTTAAAAAAAAAAAAAAAAAAAAAAAAAAAAAACAGGANGGTGCTTCTGCCCCAGCGCCGCTGCTTCTGGAGGCTGAGGCATCTGCCGGGGGCTCGGCGAGGCTGGAGGGAGAGGGCTTTGGGCTGGGAACGGGTCTGCAGGCGCGTGGCAACAGGGAATTCAGACTAACGAACTTCAAGGCAACTCTGATGTGTGAAATCTCTCTCGCCCCTTTCTTCAGTTGCACGTAAAAGACTGTAACGAGGACGCTGGATGGTGAAGGGGGAGGACACGGCGAAGAGGCACTGAAACTTCAGAAAAATTCATGTCACAGTATTATCCCTGATAAAGTTAACAGATTTGCACAAGTATTACTCAGAACAGGATTTACCCAAACGCACTGGATATACAATGAACGACAACAAAGTTTTCTTTCCCAGGATTAACTAAAGAGGGCAATTTTCTCTCCTTTTTTCAATATGACTGTGTAAAAGCAAACCTTCTTGCAGAAATTACTCGCATTTTAAACGTTATTGCTAATCTGCAATACAGCGTGTGTTTCCCTAGCAAAGTCATTAAAACGTGCACGGGTCAGGATGCTGAGGCTGCATTCATGATTCTTTATAGTTACAATATTAGTAAAGTATTTACTAAATTGACTACCACCTACTTTAAGTTAAATTTGCTGACAGATAAACTGAGCATAACCTCTGGCATTTTCAGACGTTTTCTTATGAATAGATATATTTTGCATGTTTTTGCATGCTAGGCCCTTTCCAAAATGCTGATTTGATCTCTGATATCACGGCTTACTCACCCCCTCGAAGGTACAGAAGAAAGGTAGCAGTAGCTTGCATGTGGGTGAATGAGACTTCAGTATATAGAAAGCACAAAACTTACTCTTCTTAGATTATTTTAGATTCAGAAGCTGTAAAAGAGCACTAAAAATTCTGCACTATTTCTGCATTGGTTGAAAAACTCAGCTGAGGAGAGATTTAAAAGGGGGAGATATAAAAAGAATATTATTTGCATAGTCATAAATCATTATAAAACAATTATTCTGTAGCAAAAAAGCACTCGTTTCACAAGGGCAATCCAGCTTCAAGAGAGTGCACTATCTGTTAGCATCCTATTCTCAAAACAGACATCTCTGGACAGATTTGTTACAGTTTTGTAGATGCTAATGTGTAAACAGATTGTAAAATTATTTTTGGGCCCATAATAGGATTTAATGTGTTTAAGAGGTAGTCTTATACCTCTTTAACAAAGAGGCTTACAATATGGTAAGAATGTATCACAAAAAATATAATGCTTTTAACAGATAAATCCTCTTGGCAAAGGCTGTAATCTTTCAAACTTAATTGGTGAACTCATTAACGAACAACTGCCACTACAAGAAGAAAGACTATTGTCAGCGACTTATCGGGCAATGAGATAACAAACTTAATTATATTGTTTTCAGTGGATTTACATTTGCTTCCTTTAGGACACTAGATTTTCTAAACATTATTTCCTCGGCTGTGTACAATTNCTAAGCACAACACAGTCCTAAAACTTCTGTCTTTATTATCTACTTGTAAAAAGTTATAAGCCTGTAAACTAGTCAATTTATGAGCCATGTTAATCATTTGTTCCCATTTGATCTGAGGTTTAGCAAACATGGTTTCCTGGGACGTAGGAGGATAATTTGCAGGTCCAGCTTGGCTCCGGAGGGGGCACTAACTAATTTGACACCGTAACATGACATTGATGGCAGGCACCCACTAATGACCGAACTGCTAGATGCTCCTGTCAGCCTGTCGCTGCAGTGAAAAGCAAGTTTCTTCTTATTGCCAAAAAAAAGTGCAGAGTGGTCCTACTAATTATTCAGACAAGCACCATAATGAGAATCTTAGTGCTCCCTTCCAACATACGAACCGCTCGCTAAAGCTCCCATTTGTCTGATATGGTGGCTGATTAGAATTTGTTTCCTGAATAGTAAAACTGCAGCTTAAAATAAAGCAGAAAGGATAAACAGCCTTTTATTCTGCATAAAACTCAGAAAGTGGCCATTTTGGTTTCAAGCTGGGTTTTTTTGTCATTTATTTACACCAGAAGAATAGAAAATTGGATTAATTTTTAATAGTACTTCTCAAACAACATATACATCTTCATGGAGTTTTACTGTCTGGAGCAGTCAAGACATAAATTCTGTGGACAAAGGGTGGCTCAGAAGGTATTTTCTTTTCTTTCTCTTATGAGAAATGACATTTTCTAGAACAGAAACTTGTACCAGACGTACCACAGATCAGGGAAAAAAAGTGTCTGTTCTTTCTGGATTATATTGTTAGAACTGATTCCCCACTATGAGCTTCGAAAGCTCATAAGGACTTTACATATCGCTGAACGATCTGGATGTAAAAACAGGAAAAAAAAAAAAAGAGTAAGCAAAGTTGAACGGTGTTTTCCAGAATCTACGTTTATTCCTCACTTTAGGTCCTGACCCAGCACAGACTACAAAGTGTACTTCAGCTTCATATCTATACTATTATTTACAGCTCCAGTTTTCAAATTTCAATTTGCCTCTGCAGCAACACAGAACTGCAATCCACAAAGAGGCCAACGGACCTACTGGCCTATGTCATATGTTAAATATACAGACTGAAGATACGTTCCTACCCTGTAAAAGAGCCTGAATTTCTAAGGATAACACTTAGCTCTTTCTGAAAAGCAAACCCTTCTAAGAGCGTTTCAAGTGGGCCACCCAAAGCCGAGCACACGCTACTGAGTCATTTAGAAAAACGTAATAAACTCGAAAGTGTTATACACAAAGGTGAAGGAGACACGCGCTCCACTACCACCCCAGGACAGTTTGAAACCCATTACTGGTTAATAGCTCTCTAGTGGTCTACAGGAATTCAATCAGCGGTCTCCCCTCGTATGCCGTATCTGCGCTGGAAAAGCCACAAGTATATTAGGAACACATTGGCAGCCTGGGGCCGGGGGGTCCCGCGGCACGGACCCCGGCGAGCTCGGGGCTGACCCCCAGCCCATCCGCACGGCGCCGGGGCTCTCCCTCCTCTCCTGCCTGCTTATCAGCCGGCTCACCATGGAATCCCGCAGATCTGTATGTCGGAGGGGGTTCATTTACATGGAGTCTGATGCCTACAAGTTCTCCTCTTGTTACGGTTCATCGCCCCTTTTTCCACGGGGGGGGGGGAGACGGCAAA